>PVIC010009525.1:0-45521 GCA_004025085.1 Thryonomys swinderianus
GAACCACTGAGCCAACCCTCCGGCCCGTATTTTGCCTTATTTTTTAAAAATTGGATTTTCCAGGCTGGAGGGTTAGCTCAGTGGTTCCGGCACCTGCCTCGCAAGCGCAAGGACCTGAGTTCAATCCCCAGTAACCACATATAATGCTGGGCGTGGAGACACGCCCACCAACAATCAACACCGCATACCACAATGCCAGATGTGGTGGCTCACGCCTGTCATCCCAGCACTCGGGAGGCAGAGGCAGGAGGATTGCTGAGTTCGCGGTGGCTTGCCTGGGCACCATAGTGAGCTCAGGGCCAGCCTGAACTACAACCCAAGACCCTGTCTCAAAAAGCAAAAAAAAAAAAAAAAAAAAATTGGATTTTCCACTTTTCCTTTAAAGTGAATTCAGCAAAGGGCTGGTGTGATTGCATCTGCAGACCTCCTGCTCCTCCCCCCCTGCTCCCCCCAGTTGTTCTGCCTCTTGTTCTTACTGGTTTCCGGGCGGTATCTCAGGCTGGCAGATGCACAGGCGGCTGTGACGTTTCCCCGCGGGGCCTGTGTGTATGTGTGCGCTGACAGGAGGGCAGGGCATTTGGGGACAGCGTTTGCTCCTGGAACACAGAGCGTGCAACAGGAAGGTGCAGAGGGATCCACTCAGAACTCTGCCCGTCTTACACATCCTGGTTTGGTGAACTCCAAACCAAATGCCACGGATGCCTGTCAGGATATTCTTGCAAACTTGGTCCCTTCTTGAACAAATTTCTTGGCCACAGTGTGAACTGCCAATTTCCCATTTGTATCTCCATCCTTTCTGGAGATATTTCAGATCGCAGCCCTGCTGCTTAACTGGAAAGGGTTTAACACCTCAGGGATTAACACTGTGAAGCTGATCTTCCCTGTGGGGTTAGCAGCTGCTCTTCGGCTCTGCACGGGAATGTCATCAGGGCAAGCGGCTTGGTTTCCTGAGGTCAGCATCCACGGTGAGCTTCAGACTTCCGTGCCACTGACATTTGTGATCGGATAATTCAGCGTTGTAGGGCACGTCCTCTGCTCTCAGGCTGTCATGCAGCTTCTCTGGACTCTAAGCTCTAATGGCAGGAGCACTCTTCCCTTCGATCGTGATGCCAAAAATCCTACCAGATTTTGCCAGATATCCCCTGGGGTGAATATTGCTCCACTCCCCTCACCTGGGTAACAATCACTGGTCTATCAACATTATAGCATTTTGTCAGAAAAGCCCCGTCTGCGTTAGCGTTTGTTTTAAAAGGGAGGAAGCTGCTTAGACAGTCACTGGGGGAGGATTGGAGACTTTCATTTTATAAATTGTGACACTAAAGTCCCAGCTTGTATTGAAGACTGTCTCCTGAATTTCTGCAGCTCTCCTCTTCTGATAAGAAACTGAACCTTGCCGTGAAATTAATCACTCCAGAGGGTTTGCAGAGGGGAGAAGCTCTAATCCTGGCTGTGCTCCAGAATTGGCCAGTGTAGATTGCCAGTGCTTGTTGACTTAGAGATTAATTATTAATGATAGGGAAGCTCATGAATTTTTCAGGGTTGTCTCTTCTTTAGGTGCATGTGTGTCTTCCCATCAGGAGTGTATGATCCCTCCCAGGCCTCCTGCATCAAAGCCACAGGCCACCACCCCGGCCATTATCTTGTTCTGTGCAGTCTGGCTGCATATGCTGACTCTAAATTTTTTAATCAGCCATTTTCCAGTTCTACTGCACATGTCAGGCTGTGGAGACAGAATCCATTAAGCACTGTCTGAAACCAGCAGGGGCCTTGTGGCATTGTTATTTGGTATCTCTATGGCAGAATTTCACAGTAAGAACTTATACAAGCACATACTTTTGTGGAAATGTCAGCAAAATATTTGCAGGATTTTAAAGGAGGTGAAATAACATCAACAACAATCATAATCTGTATATTTCTTTCAACCTTTTGAAGATTTAAAACCTACTTACAAATCTGTTTTTCTTCAAACTCTGTGCTTCTAGAACATTCCCTTATTTTTAATGAAGAAAATAAACAGATGGTTGACCCAATCATCTCTTAATCAAAAGTCTTAAAGATGTTGACCATTGTGTGTTGGTTGATAAAAGCATAGAGGATAATTCCTCACTTTATAAAAACAGTGATCAACTTAGAATAATGACACTTCTTTGCTACCCTGAAGATAAAATATTTATAGGCAATGACTCAACAAATGTGGATTGAACTCTTTATTTTATAGCAAGGACTAGCCGAGGTATTAACCTGAAAATCATTGGGTTTCACTTCATGTTACAGCCATTTCTCAGAAATATATTTTTCCAGTCTCCTAACTTAGAATACAACAAAGATTTTGCCGAAAGGCATCATTTTGCAAATCAATTCTGTGTCTAGCAGTATTGCATAAAAGCCTTGGTATTGACCGGATACATACATTTAGTTCTGCTTTCTAAAATCACAATTCCCATTGTGGGCTTATTTTCCTTGTAAAGCTAAGTTAACCACTGAGGCTTCTGGATAAATTTTGATTCCTCTGGAGATTATACAGTAATTTACAGAGAGTTGGGTGGAATTTGCTACAATTGCTACAGAACAGTTTCTCTGAGTCTAAAAAGCATTCCCTTAGCTAAAACAATTAAACTCAGAAGCCTTTACAAATAGGAAGGGTCAACATTAGCAAATGAACTGTCTGATCCTAAAATCACCTTCACAAAGAATTTGTCTGTTGTCTGGATTACAAATACAATTCCAAGAGATGAGAACCATTTATCTTAGTGGTGGTTTATCACCCAAGCATTTCTCAACATGAGAAATTGCTGATAATAGGGAGAAACTAGCTTGTGAAGGCCTGGGGCCATCTTGGTTTGGACTTTCCCAGTCAATATTGTTTTAATGTATACTTCTTAAAGACTGCTTATTTGCAGGTTTTTCTCAGGGGAGAGTACTCCTTTCATCTGTTTCCTTCCTCTACGCTAAGGTAGTATTTGCCTTTCTCAATGCAAATTTAATTGCGATACACTGTGTTCACCTGAGTTAATTTGAATTGCTGTAGAATTGTCTACACAGACCAGGTAAAACAGAGACTCCAGCAAATCCCAGATTCCCACTACTTTAAGGCACTTTAACCAGAATTCCTAAGTAGTTTTTTCATGAGTCAGTCATGCTTCTGCAATACATTATGTGTTATTTCCGTTTTCTAGCTTCTTTTGCCGTGAGAGTGGGGCTGATTAGACCCAGAGCAGACAGGCTGTGAACTCTCATATTCTGTGCTCCCCTGATGCACCGAACTGAGAGCCGTGTACTGAAATGGTGAAGCCACGCGAAGAGGCGCTTCTGTGGTCTTCAGACCGAGTGGCTGTGTGGAAGAGGCACACTCCATGTTCAGCAATAGAGAAGTCAGATGCAAAAGAAATTAACCACTGTTGTTAAACTCCTAAGATTTTAGTTAAATCCTAGTTAAATCTCTCATTAATTTATCTCTAATTAACCTCTAATTAATCTCTAATTAATTTATCTTAATTTATAAATTTAAATTTATAATTTATATTTTATTTAAATAATTAAATTTTTTATTTTATATATATTTTATTTAAATAATTAAATTTATAATTTAAGATAAATTATAAATTTATCTTAATTTATAAATTATGATTTGCTTTCTCAATATTTATTTGTTTTCAGGATAATATATGTTTATCCCTTCTTATGATTGACATTGAGTTGCTGACCTCAGTTAAAAACACAAGATTTTTTTCCAACTTGTTCAACATCGTGAGAGTTCAATATTTGTATGTTCTAATAATGAACTATTGCATGTGTTGGAGTGAATGATATAACATGCAATACAGTATATTGTAGGCAAGAAACATTTAATAAATGCTAATAATAATTTGGTAGTTTTTAACCCCTTTTATCTCATCTGTAGAAAATTTGAAGCTTCAGCATTTTAATATGGCCTCTTCCTCTTAACCACAGATACTTTTAGAATAACTAATAAAAATACATCTAATTGGTTATGGATTTGACACTTGGAACTGACTATTTCTTTGACAGGTCTTAATTAAGGTGAAACCCACACTGGATAAATATTTTGCCTTTGAACAATGGTGACACCACAGTAGACACACTGTTGGGGAGGGCAGAAAAGGTGATGATGCATGTGGGTAAATGTATGAATAGACACGGTTCCACAGGCACTTATATATGACTGGCCTGAGACAGAAAATGAAGCTTGGCTTCTGTTTGTGACACAGAGGACACAGCAGTTCATGTGACAGTTCTCACGCACAAGGAGATTTATGGTCCTTGCCTCAAGTTCAATTGACATGGACAGTTCCATGATTTATAGATCTGAATATTTGCTGCTGCTTGCAGTGAGTCTTATACATGTATTCACTTGCTTGCAAAAATACATTCACAAAAGTCATAACTGTAGAAGCTAGAAAACTCAATTTCATTTTGACCTTATGAATAATTTATGTTGTTGTCAATATTTGAAAATGAAATTCACTTCCCCTTAAAATAAAGAGTAAGTACAATTAGCAAAAAGCATTGTTTTATTAGAGGTATTTTAGACATCATGGATTATCTGGACGTCCTGTGGAGCACTTTACGTATTTATGCCATTTATAAATTGTTTTCATCATGATTTGAGCTACTGAAAATGCAAAATTATCCCAGAGCCCAGAAAAGTAAAAATATTCATGTCAAAATCTCCTAGAGAATAAAAATCACCTCTGGCTGAAAAAGTGACCATTTTCCATTGAATTATTTATGAACAGATTTTCAGAAATTAATCAAACTAAATTCAGAGTTAGGGTGTGGCTCAGAAGTAAGGCCCTTGCCTACCGTACATGAGGCCCTGTATTTAATCCCTAGAACCATTTTTGTTTAAACAAGCTAATGACTGCGCTGGAGCTGGAGCACAGCGGTGGAGCATGGGTTTAGCATACACGAGGCCCTGAGTTAAATCTCCTGCACTCAGAAAACAGCAAAATAAAACCACTAACAATGAAAATCATTTACATTTGTACAATACTCAATTTGGAAAAATACCCCTATCAGTTTTTTTCTTTTTAAGTTTTTTGAGACAGGGTCTCGCTTTGTAGTTCAGGCTGTCTCTGAACTCACTATGTAACCCAGGCTAGCCTCAAACTCAGGACAGTCCTTCTGCCTCTGTCTCCCGAGTACTGGGATTACAGGCATGAGCCACCACACCCTGCATTATGATATGTGGAACTGATTGCTGAGATTATAGGTTTGAACCACCACACCTAGCCTTTTTTTTTTTTTTTTTAACTTTTGGCACCAGGGATTGAACTCTGGTCCTTGTTTTTCCAAAGTAAGCATGGTACCACTTGAGCTGGATCACTAGCCCTCACTTTGTTTTCTTAGCTTATAACATTACAATGAAAAAAAAAAACCAGTGTTTTGTGATTTTTTTTGAAACAGGGCCTCACTTTTGTAGTTCAGGCTGGCCCTGAGCTCACTATGGAGCCCAGGCAAGCCTTGAACTCAGTAATCCTCCTGTCTCTGCCTCCCGAGTGCTGGGATGACAGGCGTGAGCCACCATGCCTGGCACTGTGGTGTGTGGTATTGGTTGCTGGTGGGCGTGAGTCACCATGCCCAGCATCTTATGTGGTTACTGGGATCGAACTCAGGACCTTCAGCTTGCGAGGCAGGCGCCGGAACCACTGAGCTACATCTCCAGCCCTTGTGATCATTTTTAAATGATGAGTCTAATATTAATATTACTGTTTCTATATGAGGAAACTGAGATTTGCAGAACTTATTTGGTTCACTCTTCTATTCATATGTTATTCTATTTCTTCTGCACTTTAATTTTCAGTTCACTTATTCATTAATCAAAGATTTAATAAGTTTAAGCTGTTTGCATTCAGACCTTTACATAAACAATGATTTGAGCTCTATGGAGTATCAGATATCATAGCAAATGACTGCACTAGTATCACCTTGCTCATGAAACAAACCCTAAGTAGATATTGTTTCCATCTCAGAACTGACCCTGTAAAAATTTCCTGCTTGTCCACCTTGTATCAGTCACTGCAGATATTTTTTATAGAGAGCAAGATAGGCCAGGTCCTTCCCTTGAGGCACTGACAGAGAACAGCACAAGAAGCAAACTGCAAATATGATGGAGGTGGCCAGCAGGGAGGTTCAGATGCTAGGTGAGCCTGTATAATGGGATCTTGGCTCAGACCATAAGGCTCTAAGAAGCACCATGAAGGCTGGAACTTGACTCATGGTTCCCTGTTAGCCAAGCGGAGATGATGGAGGCGGAAGTATGCGCATCACTGGCTGGGGTCCAAGCAAGAGTTCTGTATGTTGTGTTCAGAAGTCTGCAAGAAGCACAGAAGGGCTTGGATCCTAGAGAGCAAGACAGGGCGGGGGCAGCGAGGCTGGAAAGCTGTGTGGCAGACAGATGGTGCCAGCTTGCTCAGCTTTGATAAAGTTAGGGCCGGGATCTAGCTGAGTGGTTCCAGCATCTTGCAACCACAAGGTTCTGAGTTTGATTCCTGATACCAAAAAAAAAAAAAAAAAAAGAAGAAGCTTTGATAAGGATCTCAGACTCTTACCCCCAAGGAAAATGGAAAGTTCCTGAAGAACGGGTAACAGGAGCAAATGCAGGTTCCAAATATATGGAAGACTGCCATAGAGAGAGGAGGGTTAAATCCCTGCGCCCCAGGACAGGCAACGCTCAGACCTACTAAAACAAACCCTCCAGGAATGAGTCCTTGAACCCCGTCTTTAACAAGTCCTCTGGCTGACCATCCTGCAGAGTTTGAGAGTCACTAGGTTTTGGTAAATGTTTCCAGTCTTTGGTGTACATTGAAATCACTCAGGGAGTTGGAAAAAAAATAAAGTGCTACGTGAGCCCGTCCCAGATTGTCTGATTTCATGCGTCCAGGCACAGCCTGGACATTGGGTTTGTCTTTTATTTCTCTCAGGGGACTGACATGTGCAGCCAAGGTGGAGAGCGGCGGCCAGGAGGAGACGGCATCCTGGCCGAGGGAAGTGTGTAAACAGGTAGATTCAAGAGGGTCTTAGGAGGGAGCTGCGTGTCCAGGCCTAATAATCACTAGACCTACCAGCTTCCTCTCCACCCCAGGTTCCGCTTCTGTGCCCGCCTCCAGAGAGACGATGCCTAGGCTGTTCTTTGAGCGGTTTCAGTGCCTTGTATTCTCACTGTAGAACCTGGGACTTGGCTGTGTCCCAGCACAGCTGTGAAGACCATTAAGATGATCCACTCGGAAAAGAAACAGCTGTGTCCTCCATGCTGGATTAAAACCCTCGTCTCTGCCCTCACCAGTGCTAAATTATAGCCATAATCTTGCAAATCCTCCTTGCATTTGAGGTGTCACACGAAGTGCTTCATGAGCACCGTTGTCCTTCGTTCTCACCCCAGCCTCCGGGGAGGGCAGTGTGACTCCTCAGGCTCCCACTTTGCAAAGGAGGCTGCAGGGACGGAGACCTCGGCCTGTTGTCCAGTGTCACAGATGCGTAAGTGGCAGAGCAGGGTTTCCAGCTGCTGGGTGCCTGCCACAGTCCCCAGATGGGGCACAGCTCAGGCAGGCACAGGACACAGCAGCAGCTTGGGTGCTGGCCATCTTGCCAGGCTCGTGAGGGTGCGGTGACCCATAGCCATGATAATCAAGAAGGGGACTCTGAGTAAGCGGTCAGAGAGGAGATGGTAGGCAGCAGAGAGGCGGCTTCCCAGGGCTGGCCTCTGCGTGGGGAGTGATCGGTTGGACACTTCAGGGTCCCAGAGGAATGGACTGGCTGGCTGTGGAGGGAAGTTTTACCTGTTTATTTGTTGCTTCTCGGAGAATTGCTGCATTTGAAGCTCTTCTGTTGTGTAGTATTGATTGCATTCACAAAAGTCAGCAGACATAAAACAAGTCACTTAGATGCAAGCCACGTTCTCATTGGCTGGCAGAAGCCGCGAGCTAAACCCTGTGTTTCCTAATCAAGAAGTGCACCCTTCAGAATGGAAACTATGACCTGCTCAAGGTCTTTTCTTGAACAGCAAATAAGGCATGGTAAGGAAAGATACAGGCGATCTTATTTTAACTGTGCTGTGAGTGAGGTGGTGTCTCCTTGGGTGGTTTTTACAAAACAGGATATAATTGGATGTGCATGAGACACCTACCTCCATGCTGTCTCTAAAAATAATCCAGATGGGAGGCAAGGCTGTAGATATCATTGGAAATAAAGGTGTAATACATATCTACAGCGTGTGGAACCCCCACTGTGTGGAAAACTTTACTATTATCGTGACCACAGTAGTCCTCTAAGCTATAGACATACATGCATAGAAAGGTCTAATGCCCTGGCCTGACCACACAGTGAACAGGGGCAGAGATGTGGCAGATCTCAAGACTTCTGATTCTAAAGATATGCTCATTGGGGCCGATTACCCCAGGGATGACAAGCAGAGTACTTACCCACGCAAAGTTTGGTTCCTATCGGAAAGGCGGGACCCAGATCTGCTGCTGTGAGCGTTGTTAGAATTGCAGGTGTGTCGGGGAGGACTTGGGCAGACCGTGGAATGCCCAGGAGCGACAGTGCCTCAGAGCCACCTTCTGTGTCCACACAGGCAGCGCCCGCTGATAGTCGTACACACGTCACCTCGCTGCACCTCTGATCAGCCCTGCGAGGTGTGCGTTGTTGTTATTATTTCCACGTCACAGTTAAGGGAATTGAAACAATTGAGACGCTTATAAAGTCTCACCTCTTGCCCAAGTCACTCAGCGGTAACGCGGAAAAGCCGGCAGCGAGCCCGGACGGTGGAGGTGCTGCCTGCTGGCCACTCTACAGCCTCAGTGTTAAGAGCAGACAGACAGGACATAGGGGAAAGGAACTGGAGACGGCGCTCAGACGCTAAATGCTGTAATACAGCCACAGTCCAAGGCTCCGTACACTGTCAGGTGGGAGCACGGGGCCACATCTCCTGGTTAGGAGCTGACAAAGTCTGACCTGCAGCACTCCAGACCGCAGTGTGCCAGGAAGGCAGCAGTCCCTGGAGCGGCTGGTCTCTGATGGAGAATAAACCCAGGGCTGTGGAGGGAAGAGCTGTGTGGCTGGGAAGAAAGCTTTATGGGCAGCACCTCCACCCACTGCCGCAGAGGCAGACAGTCCCTGGGAAGCCTGGGCCAGACCAGGAAGGAGAGCCGAAACCTGCCCTTCACCCCGGTCGGCAGTGCTGAGCCCCACGTGGACGGTGCTTTTGCAGCAATGTGGCTGCTTCTAAGCAGCGGAGCTCTGTCCGCTCCTGTGTTTGTGCAGAGAATGGCGCATGGCTGGAACACAGCCGCTGAGCGCAAGATAAAGCAAACTAGAAGCCCGAAGACCTGGAATCTGTTTCCAGCTGTCACGGTGACTTCGTGTGGCCATGGGCAGGTCACGCAACCTCTTGGGTCACAGTTAATTAGCTCAGTCCCGTAGCTGATCGGCAGTCAGTGCATTCACGGCTTACTCTGAACCCCTCGGTGTTTACCGTGCTATGGGCAAGGGCTAAAGAGAGGAGCGAGGTCGTGCCTGTGATGCCTTCAGAGAGCTGCCGGCCTGTGGACAGCCAGTCATCACGCCAGTGCGTGTACGGTCACACCTGTGCTCAGCGCTATAAAGGAAAGGTACAGCCCGGCACGAGGAAGAAGAGTAGGAAGGGGTACCCAGTCCCTGTGGGCGTAAGGGAGAGTGCCCTCGTGTGCAGGACCACGGCGTGTGTGAAGGCCAGGGAGGAAGCTACCTCCTCCGATGGCCTCAGTAGAGCACATCACGTGGCCTCAGAGCACAGCAGGGACCCCCCGCAGGCTGAGGATTCCCACATGTCTGGAGTTTCTTCGGGTCCCAGTGCTGGGTCATTTGCATCTTGGCCCCAAAGCTAAAGTCAGTTCATTTATTCTGAAGGCTGAGTACCACAGATTTTTCTGGAGAGCAGAGCAGTTACTCTACTAACACTTAAAGTAATCTGCCTATTTCTGCTTACATTTTCTGCATATTTGAATCAGATCTCTCCTTGTTTGAATGAAGGCTGCTTCTTGGCAGTAAGTGGGTGGTCCAGGGTTGGACTTGGTTTTTAATGAGTGTGACATGTGAGTACAGGGAGTTCAGCTCCCCCACCCCGCGCAAAGCAGGTGACCATGCACAGGGTAAACTGCCAGGGCTCTGAGGGCAATGATGAAGCTAAAAGCCCAAACCCATGATTTCTGCATCACTGTAGAGGTCAGACAGGGCATTCTTAAGTAGGTTCCCTTTTTGTTCTTTAAAGATGTGTGCATATTTGCATAATAAAATTGCTTCTTCTATCTCCTTCTAAAAATTCTGTCCACAGAATGAGAAAAGTGAAACGTTCCTGAGAAATTACCTTGTAAAATATCTCAAAATGTATTCTTGGGGGTCTGAATGTATTGCACATCCGATCAGATAAAGGTGAGAAATGTAGGCCACCAGCCATAGTGTAGAATTTCTTGGTCCTGCATCTGGGGCCCTGCAGTCAATAGAGGGAAAAAGCTGCTTTCTGGACTGTATCTAACTGTAGACACCCAGTCACACACAGTTAATTTAAAGGAGCTTCTGGACCAGTGCACTCTACGATACAAATTTGAGACATGCTTGTCTAGGCTTTTCAGGAGATTCTAGAACACAATCCTTGACAGCTTTTTTCATATGAAGGGGCAGTGCAGAGCAAGGTCATCAGCTTGGTCTGAGGTCTCACAGCTAAAAGAAAAATGGGAGAGCAAGTACACAAGGGCACAGGCTCCTAAGGTCTATTCCAGGACTCCAAGGCTCCCCATCCAGTATGGTTTCTTTTATAAATCATAAAAGGCAAAGATCCAGAGAGCTCCCACTTTACAGTACGAAAAGCTCTCAAGGGCTTAGCAGTGTAGCTGGGTGAAGAGCTCTCTCCTAGCATGATTGAGGCTGTGGGTTTGATCCAAGCACTACACCAAGCAATAAAATGGAGCAAGAATAACTTGAGAGAGCATTTGCTGAAGTCCTGTGAGCCACCCCATGCTTGGCCCTGTGGACACATGTAACCTGACTCGTTCATTACCTGAAGGGGTCAGTGTCTCACCTCGTTTGTATAGATGAAGGAAACAAACGCAGAGCAGTTCAGTTTCTTGATCAGTCTCTTTCAGTAAGGAAATTCCAAGCCAAACTTTGGAGCAGAGTTCACTTGGCTTCCTGGCATAATTCAGTGCACTGTCTCATCCTTCCTTTCAATACCTCCCAGCACCAAAAATTGCTGGAAACCAAGGCTTAGTGAAGCTTGGCGAGAAGGGGTGGGGGTGGGGAAGTGAGTATGGCTCTGCCTGGCCGCATCTCCAGTGTGTGTCCAGATCCGCTCTGCAGCGGGCTGCTCTGGCTTTTTCTTCTTGGGTTGACTGAACAGGCAGTCGCCATCTGAGAGCCCCAGGGAATCGTGAGCTTCAGAGGCTTGAACTCAGGGCTCCGGCTCTTCCTGGCTGGACTTAACCCGTGGTGGCTGTTTTCCATGACTTTGGAAGAAAGTCCCAAGGAGAGAGTTGACCGTGTTCCTCCGCCAGGTTGGACCATCCACCCTGGCCGCTTGGCCCTGCTGAAAGGAGGCTGGCTTGTCTCCCAAGGGAGCAGCGCTCACACCTGCGAGCCTCGCGCCCAGGTGAGCTGTCCGCCCTCGGCTTCTCACCAGCGCGCGTCTCCTTGCACGGTGGAGAAGCAGGGACAGGCTTCCCCGGAAGCTCATTCTCTGGCTTCTCCTTTGCAGCACCTGGAGAGGCAGTGCCTTGATTCTCTGTGTTTCTGGGTTTCCTACAAAAGACTGCTGAGCTCCCGCTGGACAGGGACATCCACGCTGTCCTGCCAGCCCACTGAAGGAGCTTCAGCCGCGTTTCCTCTTCAGGTCATGACCGTCAGACTGCAGTGTCCACTTTCTGGTCACTCTGCTACTTAAAGTCCAGCAAAGAGAAGGGATTCAGCCCCTGAGAAAGGGGAAGACACCGAGAAGCTGGACAGATGTGCAGAACCCGGGAGCCTCTGCTCACCAGCGCCTGGGCCGCACTGTCCGACCAAGAGCCCATGCCACACCCTGGAAGGAAGGGCACTGTCCCTTCTGGCACCCTCTCGCCTGAATTTCGCCACCCCGTGGTGGCCCATGTTAGAAATGCCGCCATGCACATTCACTTCTCTCCCTCTCTCTCTCTCTCTCTCTCTCTCTCTCTCTCTCTCCCCCCCCCCCAACGGATCAAACTCAGTACCACTTGAGCTAAACCCCCCAGCTCCTTCCCAGAGACTTTTATGCATCCGACCCCGTGCTTCCCAGCTGTTCTGATACCCCGCCAGGTCCCTGGAGGAGTCTTTTCTCTGAAGTACCTAACGCAGAGCCCCGTTAGGACTTGGCGGCCAACAGCACGGAGCCAAGTGTCGCAGGTGGGCTTTGCGGGCTAAGAAGTCATCCTCTCTCTAGAACTGTGGAAAGGAGAAAATGAAGCAGTGCTGACTCTTGAATCAAATGAGGGTAAAAATGCACAGCACAGAGTCTGATGAAGTTTTATGAGTTTTGTAAAATAAACCAAAGAAGGTTAATGGCGATAGTTCAAAAGGACAGCCACAAGTCTTCTGATGTTATTATTTACATCATCTTAAAAATAACCTGTTTTCTCTGCCATCTGATAGTGTAGCTGAGAAGCATGGAGTTTAAAACTTCTGAATAAAAATGGCTTTTAGACAAAAGAATTAAACTCATCGTATTTCTTAAGCGATTTTCTGTTGTGAATTAATTTGTACTAAAAAGAAGAGTACCCATCCTATTTGAAAGTCACTATTATTAAAATTTTCTGTGAATAAAATAAATTGTATTTTATTGGAAAAAGCAGAGTCAGTTACAGCTTAAAGGATAGTGCTGGGTTTTCCTGGAAATAAAAAGAGAACTTCAGTTACAGAACAGGAATGCATATGTATGGCCTGCCCCCTGTTGTAGACGAAATTTTATTAGCACACAGCATTGTTCACTTGTTTATGGTGGCCCCTGTTAGAAATGCCACCAATGCGCATTCACTTTTCTCTTGGTCTGTTTTCACTCTACAGTGGAGGGGAGGATCCACTGCACCAGAGGAATTAAGGTACCTGGGGCCTAAAGTTTTAATTATATGGCCCTTTTTGGGGATGCTTGCTAACAGCTTTCACGAATTCGTAGGAAAGCCTAAAGATCATGTGATCGAACTCTTCCTAAATCAGTGGAAAACTGGCAGTCAGAGCCCAGGGGAACTGTCCAGGCTCATTTCTGTTTGGAGGTTGTGGTATTCATATCCCAGTAGTCCTCATCAACAGGGAGGATGAGGACTGATCTGGTCTCAGTAGCTGTGCCCACTGATTGCAAGTAGCCACTTGGCAGACTGCTCGCAAGGGTCTTGGCTAGAAGGGGCACCGTGACTCTCCGTGGGCCGGTGGGTCCGAGCCGTATGTTGGTTCTTCTGGGCTCCTCACGTCTCGTAGCTGTGTTGCTGCCTCTTTCCTTGTACACCGCACAATCAAAATGTACGGTGAGTGTTTAAATCTTAACATGTGTTACAGTAAAAGACATGTTGCCGTTAATTCCCTTCAAACCCCCCACCCCATTTTGAGTATGTGTTTCCCAGTGTTCTTGCCATTCTCTGAACCTGTCTGTACTGGAAGTGAACGTCTCTAGTTGCACTGTTCTGGCCGCCTCAGTGTCCAGAGTCAGTTCAAACCGTTCACCTTGCGTGGCTGTGCCAACTTCAGGGGAGAACTAGAAATCTCCAAGGACACACAGCGATGGCTTTACAAGCCCGCCTTTCTGTTAGATGGCACTCAGCAGGAGTGCTATTTGCTATACTTTTTTTTTTTATCCACACCTGGTAAAGATGCTCATGAAAGTGGACTTCTCCAGCTGCTTCATGAAGTGGCAGGAACTGTGGGAAAAGTGTATACAAAGCTAGGGAATGTGTTACGAGGGTGATGAATAGCAACGTATTAAATATTTTTAAGTTTATACATTTACTGTGTATGTTCATCATGTGCGGTGTGGCTGTTGGATAAGCCTTCTTCTATTCACTGGGCCAAAGCGAAAGTGCTGTGTGTGCTGGCCCTCATTAGGAACCGTGCCTCAGAAGTGGCAGGGGCCTCTGCCTACAGTCACGCAAATGTCTTTTTGTGTCAGTTCTACCTAGAAGCGTTTAACTTGGGATTTCACTCCCAACTGGATATGCCCGTTAAAAGACTCATCTGTGACTGTAAATATATGCAGTGGCTCTCAACTGAAGGGGATAAAGAAAAAAGTCATGTGTTTATTGGCTTTTGTGACCCAAACTGAAAGTCCTCATGCTTGCATGTTTGTGCTTTTGTGCAGCTGGACAACCCAGATGAGCAGGCGGCCCAGATCAGACGCGAGCTGGACGGACGACTCCAAATGGCAGATCAAATAGCCAGGGTAAGGAGGTCGGGGGCAGGTTTGCGGGAGACCAGGCCCCCGTCCAGCCCTCAAAACGCACTGACGTGAGAGCCTCTGGAAGTCAGAGTAGAGAGTCAGGGAGGAGGAGATGAGGGCGCCCCTCACTGGGCCCCAGCCCTCCTTGCCCACGCTGTCCCGCAGCTGCCTCCTGCGTTTACCTCCCAAGTCCAGCAAACACCCTAACTCACACCTCCGCCGAGGTCCCGAGCTCCAGGCTCATGTTCCCGCCATCTGCTGAACCCTTGCGTTTGGACAGTTCGCTGGCATTTCAAGTTGAATGTGTTCGAAATCTGGCTTCTTATCGCTTCCCACCCGCCTATGCTCACTCCCAACACCCCTGCATTCGCCACTGCTCGGAGTCTGTGATCAGTCCCTCTGGATGGAGCTTCCCGGGCACTGTCAGCCTCTGCTCCCCCTCCCAGCTCTCCGGCCACTCTGAGTCAGCCTCCCACATGCGCGCGGTGGTCCTGGCTGCTCTCCTGCCCTGCTTGTACTCTTACCCAGGCTCCCACTGGGCGTCCCTGACCCCAGCCTGCCTTCCCTGTCCATCCTGCCCGCAGCTGCTTCTCCGCAGCCAGCTCACGAACATCTGAAGTCAGAGACTCAGACCCTTTCTTGTGCTGCTCCATCTGCCCAGAATGCAGTCTGACCTATTTGCTCAAAGCTCCTGTTCGACAGACTACACCCTCCCTTATTAGTGCTCTCTCCTTCCCCACGGCCCTCCCTCCAGGTCTCCTGATACATTTGCAGAGAATGTCTCTCTCTGAAGACACAGGTGCTTTCCAGGCTTGGTGTCTTTCTGTGCTCTGGTGTCTCAGCCCTGAAGGACCTTTCTCCTCCCCTCCTCTTAGCAAGTTTGCTTACTCAGCTTTAAGTACCTGTGTTAGTGAACCTTCTCTAAGACCCAAGAGGCCTATCCCGCCCACCTCGGTGTTCACACAGTCCTGCATACAGACCTTCATTAGGTGCATACTTTATTACCACGTGGGCATCATTGGTTTACCGCTGTGAGTCTCCCAGGGATTAGATTCCTTCTTACTTATCATTAAAGCCAAGTGTTATCTACTGTTTGCTGTCACCGCCATTTATGTTGTTATTACTACTACCAATGCTAGTTTACATTGTTATCACTTCTACCAATGCTAGGTCACAGTTCTGTGTCAGGCATGATGAATGCTTTGTATGTGCCATTGACGTCGGTTCTCAAAGCAGCACCCCAAAGACATCTCTGTCACCATTCTTGGATCTGAGATAAGGAAATGCCAGTTGAGTACGACAGGCACTAAAGAAGAGGTCAGACTGGACCGTCAGCAAGGGTCTGTCTAAACGTCAGAGCCAGCACTAGTTCAGGCTGTCTCCATACAGAGATGCACTCTTAAATGCAGAATCTAACAGGACCCCAGAAACTTAGTCACACAATGGATAATACTTTAATGAAGTACCTTTATATAATGATTAGTGCCCCAAATCCTGGGTAAATAAAATGTCACAATTTTAAATACCTGCAGGCCCCTGGGGTTCCTCTTGCACCACAGTCTGCATGTGCATGCAAGCACAGGGGCTGCCAGGAACGGCAGGGAGGCTGGGCAGGAGAGAGCTTGGCGGTGACACACAGAGGAGTCTTCAGATCTGGCCATATGGGAGGTTTTCCTGATTGGTGGGAAACCAAAGAGCAATTTTCTGCTGAGGTATTTTTGCTGAGATGTTTTACATCTTATTTTTGGACACCTTTAAAGTATATAGTCAAGTTGGTCCAGTGGCTAAAAATAGTCTGTGTTGTAGGAACTACCCTACAAGTTCATTCCCATGGGGGGAAATTAAAAACAAAAGACAAAATAATTTGGAGGAGGGGCCAGGCACTCCAGCCTCCACTGGCCGGAAGCGCTCTGGACTAGCCAGATCCTGTGCTTGTGTTACTCACACAGAGCAGTGAGCAGGTGAGCCAGGGTTTGGGGAAAGCCCATCAGATTCTCACATTTACAGACTTCACCCAAATGTGTGTTTTCAGACTCGGGCTGTAGTCGATTCTCTCCTTGAAACTGCCTGGTGCCAGCATGCTGGTGCACAGCCCCACAGGGCGCCCGACCGCTGTCTCTTCCACGTCTCAGGGAGAGTCAGCTCATGCCTCGGGCTTCGTGCCTAGTTTCCCATGGACAGTTACAGATTTGGCTAAAGGTAGAGTACAAGGCTCTTATGTTTTTAAATCCTGCTTTATGTGGGAGTAAACATCAGTAAGCCTTTAGCATTTAATTCCTCTGTAAACGCAGCGTTTTCTTTTAGTGGATTATCTGGAAAATGTAGGTCGTTTGGTCTTTTCCATCATATTTTAAGCAGCTATTCCATCCCCAACTAATAAGTATTCATCCCTAGTAAGTAAAATTATATACACAGTTGAAAAACAAGTTCATGGCAGGTTTATTTTAATTGTTTTGTTTACTCTGAGACCTAAAATGGTAACTTCTGAAACTAATGTTAGGCTAGTTTTCATTTTAAAGATCATAAATGAGTATTTGGTATACAGTGAGCCAGATGTTCACTTCTGAAAAGATCTAAGACCTCTCTCCCCTCACTTATCTCCTAACTATTGTAATACTAAGCAGGATGTAATTGCAAACTTAGAATTCGACTTTTTGGAATAATGAAATAAGCAACTAAATTGAAACTTGGTTTTTGTTTCACATATGGCAAATATTTTCAAATGCATAGAGGGTCCCTAAACATTGAAGGCGTGGAGAATTTCTATGAGGCAGTCTTGCTTTTTTTTCTAGAAAACAAAAAAAAAAAATTTCTGGCACTACACCTTGAGCCAGGGCCTTTCCACTAAGCTACATCCCTAGTCTTTTCTAATTTTTATTTTGAGACAAAGTCTCAGTCTGGTAAACTCCCCACGTGGCATCTGTGATCCTCTTGGTTGGCCTCCCCGGGTACTGAGGCGACAGGGGTGTGCCCACTCAGCCCGCATTTTTCTCCGAGACTGACTCTGCGGCGGTGTTCGTCACTTTGCCACAGCAGGTTGTTCTTGGAGTTAGTTCGTCGCCCGGGAGGAGCCTGTCACAGCCCCAGCCTGGCCTGGCGGAGCGGATGGACGGCTTACAGAGCGGGCTTGCTGCAGGGCAAACTGAGAGGTGCTGCGGCCTGACAGACTGCCTTCCCAGGCCAGACAGACAGCGCGGCTGTGCTGAGCTTGGGGAGCCTGGCAGGATGAAGCTCCGAGATGAGAAACGGTCAGGGAATCCTCCAAGATGGTGCCTCTTCCCAGTTATTCTCTAGTTTGAGCTGCGTAACTGCTTTGCCTACATTTTAGTTGGATTCTAAGAAAAATAAATTTTCCCTTCATCTTAACCAGTTAGACTAAACTAAGGAAAACTGGAAAAAAAATCTCATCTACTAAAAATTAGATTATCAAGATCTCATATATTGGCTAGTTTAAGGAGAGATAAGAATAGACAGTACCACTACTTTTCTATTTTTAGCATGTGCTGATTTTCTATTTGCAGCATCACAGTGAATTTTAGTGAGGATATACAGTTCGATCCATATGGCTGGATGTCAGCTCCTGTACACACTAAACCAAAACTCCCTGCGTATAGATGTCACCCGTCATGTATAATTCACTCTCTCCTCTGACTCAAAAGATGGATGAAGCCGGGCGTGGTGGCTCACGCCTGTCATCCCAGCACTCGGGAGGCAGAGACAGGAGGACTGCTGAGTTCGAGGCTTGCCTGGGCTCCATAGTGAGCTCAGGGCCAGCCTGAACTACAAAGCAAGACCCTGTCTCAAAAAAAAAGATGGATGAAGCACTTGAGATTGCAGGTGAGGGGCACCACCTCAGGGTAGCTTATGTAAGCAGTGGGGTGAGTTTAGGGATCGAGGCCCCTGGGAAGTGTAGCCAAGTCCAGGAAAGGACAGGAACGAGGGGCCGGAGAGGGTCAGTGTTTTCTGTCCGTCTCCCGTCTGTCTGTGTCCTTTTGTTCTCTTTTTCTGCAAACCAGCCTCCGTGGCTTCTCACATGGGAAGAGTGGCTGCACCAAGCTCTGCATGCTTCCGGTCTGCGCACATAGGAGTCAGTCGCCTCCTTCCGGAAATCTTTCTTCTTTCCCTTTTCCTTTTGTTCATGACCTCCTATAAGCTCCTAATTCCAAGAACTGGACCTTTATTGGCATAACTCGGCTCAAGGGCCCACTGTGGTGCCATCAGTCAGTGCCCTGGGAGAAAAGCTGAGGGTCTCATGGGCACATGAGTCCTGGAGGTGGGTTCCGGGAGTCCCTAAAAGGAAGGCCATAGGTGGAGCACCACTGCAAATTTAGGGGTGCCCCGGTGTACCTGGTGCTGTTAGCTAGCGTTTTCCTCCCGTTCGCTAGGCGAGTGACCGCCCGTCATCCCCGTGGATTGGGAGATGTGGGAACGGCCACTGCTGTGGCGACTCCGCGTCTCCGGCTCTCACTGTGTTCGGACTGTCTTCCGCGAAGCTCACACCTGGTGACCTACTGAGCCCCCACGCAGCCTCATGACAAAGATCCCCCCCCCTTCCCGGGTGAGGAAGCTGCGCAGAGACACTGAGGAGCGGGCCAAGGCTGCTCAGCGCTCAGAACCTGCACCCGTCGTAGAATCGTCCAGCCTGAGACCCAGGCTGCCCAGCTCAGGGGTTACTGGGCCCGTGCCGACCTCTCTCTCCGCTATCAGGAGAGGCGTGTTTCTGAAACCTGCCAGATGCTGCTGTGCAGTTTGCCCTCGGCACCCATTTAGACCGGGGATAGGCAGTCACTTGAAGTCACAAAATTGTCTCTGTGTAGGCAAAGGGAAGTAAGTCGAAACGTGACCCCTTCCTCTCCAGGAAGGAGGGAGACACTCCTTACCCTACGCCATTCACATCCACAGGGAGACGCTGCAGGGGCCCTTGCTGCAGAGGACTCTGCTGTCACTGGCCCTCTGCAGAGTAGAAAGGGTGTGTGCAGCTTCCTGCAGTGAGGAAGCAGAAAGCTGATCCTCCAGTTCCAAATTTCAGGCTATTTCTCTTGAGTAATCAGATGAGAGACAAGAAGTTACTGAAGACAGTGCTGCTTGCCAACTCTCTCTGTCTCTCTCTGATGATTAACTCCGGGAAACAGCTTTCCTTTTCCCACTAAAATCTGGTATATGTCCCCTTCCGTTTATCTTGAAACCCAGATAATGTAGCAGTGAACTGGCTTCTGCAATTCAGAATGCTTTTCAGTTTGATTTTTTGGAATCTGGACGAGAGATTATAAAGAGCCCTGGGTTTTTGCAAAGAGCCTTCTTAGCATCATATACTTCCTCTGAAAGGCAGCTGTTTGTCCTCCCTCCTAGGAGATAGGGAGCCATGAACAAGTCTCCTTTCCCTTATCTGCAACTCTGCACCACAGCCTATCGGTTCAGTCACAGCAGCACCCTACAGCTCATCAGCCAGAGACAGCGACTGGAGAAGTCAGAGATGACCTCAGTCACGGTGCCTTAAAATTTCCAGGAAGAGGGCTAGCGATTTAGCTCAGCGGTTCCGGCGCCTGCCTAGCAAGCACAAGGTCCCTGGTTTGATTCCCCAGTAACCACGTATAACAGTGCTGGGCGTGGTGTCACATCTACCAACAATCAATACCACATACCACAATGCTGGGAATGGTGGCTCACGCCTGTCATCCCAGCAAGAGGCAGAGGCAGGAGGACTGCTGAGTTCGAGGCTTGCCTAGGCTACATAGTAAGCTTAGGGCCAGCCTTAACTACAAAGAGAGACCCTGTCTCAAAAAAAAAAAAAAAAAAAAAAAACTCCAGGAGAAGATCTGAATGAGTATTTTAAAACTCTGGTAGAAAGTATCCCCAAATTTTACCCAGAAATTAAGTCTAAGTTATTTACATTGTATGATCAGAAATTGGCACTGCAGCTTAAATAGGTAGATTGTGGCACTCGTGTTGCATGATATTTGCCAGTTCTTTTGGCCACCTTTTGGGGTAAAATTCCAAAATTTTTGAGCTAATTACATAAAACAAATAATACGGCCTTTGTGGTATCCATTGGCAGAAGTCAGAGTGGAACACCAGTTGTTTCTCAAGCTGTCATTAAATGTGCAATTACTGCTTAGACCCCTATGCAGAGCAAAATTACCCTTTCACCCTTTATCTGTGGTGAACACCAGTAGAAGTTATGTCTAATAATTCCCTGTGGGAAAATTCTTTTGTACACATTGGCACGCATCAGGCGGGAATGTAGTCCTGTCGTACCAGTGCATGACAGCAATCCCCAGCTTGGAAAGCACTGTTGTGTCCCGGCGTCCACACTGTCTCCAGGAGGGTGCAGCTGTCCACACCTACGAGGAGGCGATGAGTTCAATTTGTTGTATGATTAAAACGGCATTTGTAGAGCATCTCGCTGACTTTGGTCTGACTTTGGCAAAATAGCTAAGAACATGGGGAAATCCAGGTTCAGGGAAAAGGCCAAGTTCCAGGGACCTTCCCTGCAGCTCATTCGGGTGGACCAGAGTCCTTCTCATGCGCCGAAGCTGCCGAGGTGGAATCCAGTCCGGGAAACTCCTGGATCCCAGATGCCTCCTCACCTCTGTGCTGCTGCCAAGGTCTCCTTCCCTCATCTGATGTGCCCGTCCCTTCCTCACCCTCTCTGCAAGTTAGCCCTGCTGGCCGCGTTAACTGGAAAATGGGGTTGTCGGCACCCCCTGCTGAGCAGGAGCCACAGGTGAGGTGCCCAGGGTGCCCATGCTGAGAGGCCCGGCCGTCGGCCCCCGTTGCATCTGGGCCCCAGAGGTCTCCCCATTGTATTGCAGACAGCGTGGGCTCTGGACCCGTGCTGCTGGGGTGAACCCATCTCTGCTTGTTATTGCGGCTCTTGCCTCATTTTCCTCCAGAAATAGGGGTGAACGGTAGGATTTCCCAGTGATTTGCTGAGAGCATGAAAAGAGGCGCATCATGTAAGGTACTCAGACTCGTGCCTACTAGACAGTCTGCGCTGGACAGATGTCAACTGCGTCATCGCCTTTAGTGTAGCCGCCATCAGAATGGGAGTGTGCTGTGGTGGTGGCGGTGCTGTGTATGTGCTGTTTGGCTTAGCTTGCCTGCCTCTCCCTACCCACCTAGAAGTGCAAGCCCAGGAGTCAGAGTTGACTCACTTCACTGACATGCATGGACCAGCTTCCTCGGTGCCACCTCAGGGCTCTGCTGTGCCTCTGCGACTTCCTGTGTCACTTCCTCTGGCTCCTCCCCCACAGCATCCTGCTGCTGCGTCCTCTGCTGCATCAGTGAGAGCCCTGGTGTGTGCTGGGACCCCAGGAAGTGTCGGGCACATTGGTATGAAACAGCTGCTGCTCTGTCAGTGAGCACCGTGCGTGGAAAACCACCTTCTGCTCTGTCTCTTTGTCTTTTACTTTTCTTTCTTCAATTTTTTGGGGATAGGATCTCACTATGCTGCGCAGCCTCTCCTCAGACTTTCACCTTCCTGTTTCAGCCTCTCGAATCCTGGGATCGTGGCGTGTGCCATTGCACACAGCCACGCATCCTTCCTCCTGATTGCCTGGCGTGCACGTCAGTGAGGTGGTCTTCTCAGTCTTTCTGCATGCCCCATTCCTCTTCGCTGACTGAAACCCACACAAAGAAAACCCACTTACTAAAGAAACCTTCAAGCTTCAAATGCTATTTTTCAAGAGCCCTACAGCTCTCCCAGTGTGGCTGAGCATAGATAACCCTGGTGGGGACTGTCCGTAGGAGGCCATCCCCAGTGGGGGATTTCACAGCCCAGAGCGAAGGTGACGGCCAGCTGAGATTTTCTTGGAGGACCCCTCCACATATATGCCCTATCTTTTTATAAAGCAGTATGAATAAATAATTATTTTGCCAATGCTAACACGTCTAGAGAGGTACCAACAGAGACAGAGGATTATATTTTCCTTGTTTTGAGCACAAGTATAGCTTTAACATGTGTTTATAATGAGTCGATAAAATCTCTGCTCAAGAACTTTAGCCTTGGTTGACAGAATGCTATTTCTTTTTAAGGCTTAAGTGCTTGGGTGGAGGGAAAAAAAAGACGGGCCTTGTTTTCCTTGCAGACTTTTATGATGTCATTAGAATCTGTCCAAGCTCTTGAAATAGTGATCATTCTTTGGATTTTTCCAGTATTCTGCTGCATGGAGTTTGGTAGGAGCTGACTCTGCTATTGTCTATAACTACTGAATTTTTTCCCAAAATATCAAGACTGTGCAGCTAAAGGCTTTGACAGAGTCCCGAGGAAAGGTGTGATTGAAGGGTCTGTACTTGATACAGTCTTTCAAATCCAGTAGGGAAAAAATTCACAAACACTAATTCTCCCTTCCCTGCCCGTGGCATCAACTATAAGACCAGCAACTGGCAGTAAAGATCCAAGATACCACTTCCCCAGCCCCCCGAAATGCCCTGTGATTCTTAGGTTTGGCTTCGCGGTAAGAATGAGCAATCAGTAGACTCCTCAAGCTCTTGGCATGTAACCTTTGCTGCCCGGCCGTCTGGAGCATGGTGCAGGGCCCTCTCTCAGGCACGAATTTACCTCCCTTAATCTGCCTTCCCTCCCCAGAAGGGCTGTGTGCCAGGGCAGAGGGGAAGGAATTTCGTGGAGGATGTGCAGACCTCCCAAATCCATGCTTGAGAAGGAGAAAGGCCAGAGGCCTGTCTAAGCCCACTCACGTGGGCGGACGCTCCATCTGTGAGGCCCTCAGCCCAGTGCTCGCTGCTGTGAGATGCCGCTCCAGTCCTTTCAGAGAGAATCTGCACGTAATGTACTTCCGTGCCAGAACCTACGTGGAGTTCCTTACAGCTTCTCCATTACTCTGAGCTCTAAGGAGACAGTTTAGGTCCTCTGTGCAGGATCTCTTCCCTGCAAACACTGGGCATATTCGCAGCAGTAAGTGCTTGCTAAGTGACAGTGGCCCAGCCAGTGAATCGTCCTCACCTTTTCATGACTTTCTGCATAAAGTCCCCCCCACTGAGTTTAAAAATAAGAACAATCAAACCCACTTGGCAAAAGTTTTAGAGTAAGACTTCTAGGATCCTCCTACATTGAATCATCACTGGCTGCCTTCGAGGTCATAAATGCATCATTCATTTCCAAAATATCTGTCCCACATCTTCTCTGACATTGATTGTGTATAAGAAGCACCATGCAGCAGGCTGAGCCCAGCTTTAGTGAAAAAAAATAATTACGGCAGTAAAATGTTGAAGCTGAGACAGGGAGAGGATGCTGATGAGGAGAAGGTAGAGGAGAGAGATCCAGGGAGAAAGAGAACCCCACTCCGGTCAGTTTCCACACAGACAGAAGCCTGGCGTGCCACAAAGACATGGCTAGGACCGGCGTGTGCGTGGTGGGGAGACCTGTGGCACCAAGACGGAGACGGTGTCGAGGGCTGGTTCACAGGAAAGCACGAGGTTCCCAGCGGCTGACGGACAAGAGGAGTAGCTAGGTTTTGTGGGATTAGAAAACCAGGCCAAAGCCAAGCTCTGTTCTCTGGCTCGAGATAGCCTCTTCTCCGCTTTTCCCTCCCTCTTCTTCATCCTTCCTTGCCTCTGTCACTTCCTCCCTTCTCCCTCCTCCTTTATACTTTACTGCTTTCTCTTCTCTGCCAGGTTTGTCATTCAGCTTTGAGCTGATCCAATACAACAGTGAACCCCACTGTACCAACCAACTTGAATTTAGTGTTTCTCAGAGAAGTTCATTACTGAAGACAGCGATCTGATTGCTTACTGACCATGTAGTAGAATTAGTGGGTTTGCTTTTGAGTCAGGCGCCTATGTGCTAGATATGTGCTGCACATCTTTGCCACACAGAATTAGCAAATCAGCTCACATTCTATTTGAGCTACATGGAGTTCTACGCCAGCAATAGGGATGGCAGATATGCACAGATCCACACAGCATATTACTGGTCATAGAAGTTGGTTCAGAGTTTATGCACAAATCAGACTTTGGGCAGGGATCTTAGGACTGACCGCTCTCCTTCTCTCATGGGTTACCACATGGTGAAACACTCGTTTTTTGTGTAGATAATGCGGTGTGCCATTGTGAGGTCTAGATCTTGACCAACGTTTTTTGACATTAATAGACAGCATGGAGCCAATCCAGACGAATAAAAACCAAGATTTTGAAGAAAAACTCATTGGGGGTGACATCACCTGAGCTGTAATTCCAGCTCTGCCTCAAGCCATGTCCAAGCCAATCGCCCGTCTTTATTTTGCTCGGGCGAATTTGAGTTGGCTTTTTAGACAGATTTTGCTTGCTCCTCACGACCCTGACTAGAGTGGGGCTTGGGAGGACAGTTTCCTGCTCCAGCTGTGTATAAGGTGCTCGATCCAGGGCGTTCCCGGCACCACGACAGCTCAGAGGTCCAGCGAACACACCGCGCGGCTGGAGCATGTGGCCTGCACGGCCGGGCTCACGGGTGGGAGAGGGGAGACGCAGAGGTCGGCTCTCAAAAGAGTTGTTCTACCTCCTTTTCTAAAGAGTTTTAATCGCATTTTTCATTACTTCATTGTTTTTCTTTTCAGTTTTTCTTAAATACAGAAAATATTCTTCTTAGAAATAACCACAGGCTGTGTTCGAAACATCTCAAATGAGCTTCTTTTGAATTATTCATGTGAGAAAATCTCAATAGATACCCAGAAATAGGGCGTCTTTCTGTTTCCATAACTTAAAAACAACTTGACTGCATTTGGCTGAAGAAAAAAACTCTGTAACTTGAATCCAGATTTGAAAAGCATCACCGCATTTCCCTTTGCACAAGTCAAATTTGCTGGAGAAAACCGGAGTGAAAATAGAGCTGTGATAAAACATTTGCCTCTTTCCGAGTGTAGGTTTGTGAGTTTGTGTCTTAGCACTTAGAGACTGTAAATCGCTAGAAGTCAGGGACAGTGTTAGATGAATAACCAGCCTGAACACTTTCCGGGCACGATTCTGTAACATCTAGGCAAATCTCATTAGTGGGAAATGTGATCATAACTTTGAGCCGTGATATAAGAGCTGACTATAAATCAGCTCCCTATTTAGTTGTCTGTTTACTCCTCTGCTTTCTAAGGAACGAAAATTTCCGAAGTTTGTATCCAAAGAAATGGAAAACATGTACATCGAGGAACTGAAGTCCTCTGTCAACTTGCTCATGGCCAACTTGGAGAGCATGCCTGTGTCCAAAGGGGGAGAGTTCAAGCTCCAGAAGCTGAAACGAAGCCACAACGCTTCCATCATCGACATGGGCGAGGAGAGTGAGAACCAGCTCTCCAAGTCGGACGTCGTGCTGTCTTTCTCCTTGGAGGTAAAAAGCCCTAGACCTTGGAAAGCGTCCTTGCACCGCAGGCAGAGTGGCAGCGAGCAGAGGCTTTGCAGCCGGCCTGTTCCCCCTTTGCTCCCCTTGAGCACTTCCTAAGGAAGCACAGGCCAGCTGGTCAGCAAGGGCTCCCCCTCTCCAGGACCCTACGCTTCTCCTGAGGAAATGCAGTCTAAGAACCACCTGCCGAGTGGAGTCTTGCATTGCTTTCCCTGTCTTAAAGCAGTGCTCAGGATTTGTAAAGCCATTCTGCAATTTAGAAAGCTTCTAATTTTAATGCCGGACGTGGTGGCTCGCGCCTGTCATCCCAGCACTCGGGAGGCAGAGACAGGAGGATTGCTGAGTTCGCGGCGGCTGGCCTGGGCACCATAGTGAGCTCAGGGCCAGCCTGAACTACAAAGCGAGACCCTGTCTCCAAAAAAAAAAAAAGAAAGCTTCTAATTTTGGCAACCTGCGTTACAAGAGACAATCTAGCATCATTTTGTGGTAGGCTCTAAGTTTTCTCCCTGTCATCTTTCCTTTTGGCTACTGTAGAGTCCCTTGCAGTGGGTCCTTTTAAAATTTAACTCTGCACTTAGAACAAGAACAGGTTCAGGCCAGGACTACAGCAGAACGTTCCACACGCCCATACGTTTCTGTGTAATTTCTCCTCGTGTATGAATGTTAAGAAAAGTTTCTAATCTACCTACATCTGAATTCCCCAGGAAGCTGGTCAGGTAAGATTTCTTACTGGGCACCACGCAGACTGGATGAACCAGAGTCTTTAGATGATGGGAATAGAAGATGGTGCGACCACTTTGGAAATTAGTGAGCACTTTCTCAAAGACTTAAACATAAAAGCACCATGTAATCTAGAAGTTCCAGTCTTAGGTATCTGCTCAGTAGAAAACACATGGCCCCACACAGCGGTGGTTGCAAATATTTGTAACACCGTTATTCAAAAAACAGTAACAATCTCAATGCCCATCAGTCGGAGAATGGATAGGCAAAATGTAACATACCTGTATGGTAGAAAGGGGTTCGTCAAGTAAAAGAGGGTGTCTCTGGATGTGTGCTGCAGCATGGATGAGCCTCAGAGCTCTTGTCTTAGTTCGAGAAGGCAGACACAAGGCGCGGAATATCCTGAAGGCCAAGCTACAGAAACAGAAAGTAGGTGAGTGTTACAAAAGCAGTTTATGATCAGTGTCACAGAACTTGATGAATTTATTAAAATCACTGAATTATTTACCTAAAGTGGGTTAATTTTAAGATATGTAAAGTACCACTCAAAAAAGCTGTCAGAAAACAAAAGAAATTCTACTTGGGGTAGCCCTGTCGTGGGTCCTATAACCCAGGTACTGTTCCATGGACTCCAGAGACCGAGGACCAATTACATTTACTAAAGTCCACAAACCATAAGAACCTTTAAAGCTTTTTAAAAACAGATACATACTCACAGAGTATCAGATGAGGTTTCAGTACATACATACGGCACATTATGTGTTCAAACCATGGTTAACCCATTTACTCATACATTTACTATTTCTTCATTGTGAAAGCATTCACAATCCTTTCTTTTAGCTTTTTAAAAAGTACACAGTGCGATCTCACAAATATATTATGATGACCATAGGTGTGGAGAGATCAAGAGATAGATCAAACTTCTGTGTATTTAATTAGACTGTGTGAAGACTAAATTCACTTTCTAGAACATTATTAAGAATTGTTGTGAGTTAGCTGCAGGTAATGTGTTTATCTTCGATCAGTTCAGATGAGAATACTTACACTGCACTGTTTCAATGTGTATTTTCCAGTAGAAAGAGGTGGTATTCAGTTAAATATAGAATACTCGGTGTGTGAAAATTCATCAGTGTAATTTAACAGAAACTTTCTTTTTTAAAAAATACTGCCACTGAGTTACTGAATGCTTCTTAGGTGTCTTTGAATTTGATTATTGCCAATTAAAGGTGGCAATTTATTCCCTGCTGCCTCTTGTCGTCCTACAGAAAGGAGAAAAAGGTGTTTGTTGACATTTATGAATCTGTTAAGACTGTAAATTTCAAATTCTTTATGAGTACTAAATATCATACAGCTTTTGATTATTTGCAATATGGATGCAGGCAAGACCCCAGCCATACTCCCACTGGTACATTATTCAGATGGTTTTGACTTGTAACTGCAAGTTCAGAGTGAGATACCCCGAGGCTCCCAAGTACTTTTTACCAGGAACACTAAATTGCGCTCCATACGAAAGCTGCCAGCAAAACCGTTGTACTTGTATTTCTGAATGTGCTGTGAGGGCACAGTGAGGGGGACAAGGTGAGGGGAAGAGGGCACTTGCCCTCGCATCAGGGCAGGTGGGAACAAGAGTTTTATGTCACCGTAGAACTGCCCGTCTAGAAGGGACTCCAGAGAGCAAGGGGCCTTACAGCAAGGAGACACGCCCAGTGGCAGGGCCTCGGCCGCGGCGAGTGTGGTGTTGAGGAGCAGCAGGGGTTTCTGGGGTGCTGCTGTGGGCAGTAACTGTGGATCCTCATGTTTCTCAGAGGTATTTGCAAGTGTGGAAACGAAGCTCGAGAGAGGTTGACGCACTCAGAAAAGACTGCACAGTTAGTGAAGATTCAGAATCAGGTTTTCAGTAAAGCTCACTCATTGCAGCTGCCCAAAATTGTGCCCTTTGCGGGGTGCCGTCCATTTCTTTCCATGTGTAGGATTCTTCCCACTATAAACATCCATAGTTTTGTATATCATTCCTTCAGGTCCTCCCACAATAGCCACGGATATATATCATTAACCCCCACCGCACACACACACACACACACACACACACACACACACACACACACACAGAGACGTGCTTTACAGAGGCTCTGCACGCTTCACAGGAAACTGAGTTCTGAAGATCTCAAGGAAAAGTGAAGTGATGCCAATACCAAGTCATCTGCCCAACATCATGCGTAGCTTCAGAAAACGGCTCCTTGGCCAGCAGTGTGTGCATCGCTGGGGAGCTATTGAGAATGGAAGCTGTGGACTGCACCCAGCGTGCCGATTAGAGACCCTGGAGATGGGCCTCAGAAGTCCCTGGCTTAAGAGCCCTGTTAGTAAACCTGATTCACATGGAGCTTGAGAAACTGCAGCCAACTGTGCAGCAAGACAGACGTACCCTTCTGCGGCTCTTCTTGACTCGAGCCCATTAAGGAAGCATCTTGAGTTCACAGACCCACCTCACTGCCCTTTTGACGCTGTTCCAGTGTGAAGATGCCCCCTCCCACTGTCCTGATCCCAGCGTGGCCAGGAAGTGCCACTAGGAGTCATCAGATGCCTGTGGCCCTTCTCTGGGACTCCTTGTCTACTAATTTCCCACAAAGTGGTGCTGCTCACCAGCATTGGGAATGACCTCCATCTGTGTGGTTTGTTTTCAGGTGGTGATCATGGAAGTCCAAGGCCTTAAATCTTTGGCTCCAAATCGCATTGTGTATTGCACGATGGAGGTGGAAGGAGGAGAGAAACTGCAGACAGACCAGGCTGAGGCTTCCAAACCAACGTAAGTGCTTTTTCTCCACCGACCATCTGGCATTGGTTTTGTCCTGGCTGCCTCCAAGATAAAGGCCTGGTCTCCCCAGGAAAGCACTGGAGCCATATCCTCTGTGTGCAAGGCACGCTGACAAGGTAACTTGACTCGTCTTTATTTGGCAGCTGTACCAGAGGGGTTCAGTTCTTTCGAAGCTGAGAACGGGACCTGGAAGCAGTTCAGAGGTGGGACAGCTTGATGTGAACTTGTCTTATTTTTCCAAATAATACTTGAGTCACAGTAAGAGAGGATTTTTAAAAAAATCTTTCTCTATGTGCCACAGCACATACAAGCAGAGCAGTGTAATACACTGAAATGGGTACAGAACATTACTTCACTTGGTCACAATAGTCTCACGGCCTCACTCTGTGTGCCAAAATAGTGCGTGGCACAGTGGAGTCAGGAATATTTGCCACCCTATCCTAGAGAGCTTTTACCCTGATTCATATCACAATTCAGTGGTCATACCAGAAAAATACTCTCAGAAATATATAATTATACAGTCAGCTCTATGTCTGCAGGTTCCATAACTCAGAAGCAACCAACTGTGGATTGAAAGTTTTCAAGAAAAAACCTTGTGCCTTGAGTTCAATACATGCTGTTTTCTTGTCATTATCTCCTAAACAAGACAGTCTACTATCTCTGTAGCACTTAGATGCCACTGCATTACCACGCAACCCTCAGATGATTCAAATGTACAGGAGGTTGTCTCTGCAAACACCACACTCTTTTACATGAAGGACCTGGGGGCTGTAGGCTCTGTGACAGCGTGGGGGAGGAGGAGAACGGGTTTCCTATGGGTGTCAAGAGATGACTGTGGTTCTCAGTGCTGAGAAAGAAAGCTTTGCAAGCGGTGAGCTGGAGACCTGACTCTGACTGAGAGGCTCCTCACACCACGAGACGCCTGCTCTAACACAGGGTTTGGGGAGGGATGTAGTGGAGTGAATAGCTTACACGCGGTCCCTGTGATCAGCTGTGGCCCGAGGACAAGAGGATTCAACGGCCCCTGGGACTGGAGCTGGAGAACAAGGAGTTTCTTCGCTGCCGTCGGTGCAGGCAGAGGCCAGTCCACGGGCTGAGTCAGACCACAGAGGGGCTCGCACTGAAGGGCAGCTGGACAGGTGTCCAGAGAGGCCCGCTCTGGGTGCCGGGCGAGGGGCAGAGGTGAGTCAGGGTCCAGGACAGTGCTCAGCAGGAGCAGTGCGGGGCCGTCGCTTTCAGTCAACGTACTCTTCGGGCCACCAGGGTTCCCTTCCTACCCGCTGCCTCCTGCCTCTGTTAAGCCAGCCTAGACTAATGAGCATCTCTTTGTTGGTGTTAATTCATGAGAGAGGCATCAAAAGGTAACCGCTCGGCACTTGCTCCCCAGAGCGAGAGGAGCCATTTGGCAGAACACGAATAACTACCCAGGGTGTTCAGATGACACAGCTCAAAGGAAGTGCTGAGTGTCCCCAGCTAGAGGAAAGCGGAGGGCATTGTGTGCCTTCAAGTGGCTGTTTGGCATCAGTAAGCTTCGCCTTAGAAGCTCGGGAGCTGCCACGGCTCATGGGTGCACAGGGCAGGTGGGAACCAGCACGCCTTGGCAGCACCCCCTCCAACCGCGGCCCCACACTGACAGTTCCCGTGCCATGGATAGAATCCCAGGCGGCCTGATCGTTAGCATGTTGTTAGGTTGTGGTGCACTATTTATATGTGCTTTTCGCAAATGTGTGATGCGTGGGGAGAGGAAAACCCACTTAGTGTTTCTGCCAGCCTGCTACAAGGTAGGGCCCAGGAGGGTGTCCTAAGGCAGAGAGGAAAGGAGAAAGCTTTGGTTATGCTAACACATTCTTCCATGTGAGATACTTTAACTCAAAAGGTAATTTAAATCATCTTTGGCTGTAATAGCTTCAGTTGCCAGGATAAATGACGAGTTGATTTTCCTGTGTTTATAAATATTTAAAACTGAGTTTCTATTACAAATACATGCAGATGATTGGTGTACCTGCTTGAAATAGTTATTTTTCATATACGTTTTTATTCATGCCCATACTTGTCCGTTATGATATCTATGCATCTCACACTGAAACATTTTGCTATTATAGCCGGAAGCATGCTTTTTTCTCTTTCTTTTGCCTTTCCATCGCTGTGTGTTACCCAAGTGCCCCGGGGGGGAGGGTGTTGATCTGTTGGTTAAGAATGCCCGTTTCATCAGGATCTAAGTGACATCGGTTGGTAATAGCCATCTAGAAGACTTACTGAGGAGGCGTCTGAGGTGGGGTCTGTGTCCAGAGGAAAGAGGAGGTAACGACCAGTCTGCAGCGTCTGGGAGGGGAGGCTCCGAGTGCCCCGTATCTGCCGCATGTACGGAGCCAAAGGGAGAAACCCGGAATCTGAACTCTGACAGCGCTCAGGTTTCTTCCTGTCTCTTCACCCTTTCCGTGTGGATCCTCCGCATAAACCTCCAGTCACCTTCCCTCTCAGGACGCGGCGCTTCCCCAGTACTGCTTCCCGTGCCCTGCCCCTCGTGGCGCCCCCGTCTGGCCTCCGCCTGCCCTCTCACCTGCGCGGACAGACGGCTGTGAGCGCAGAGACATTGTCCTCCTGCAGCCCTGGTTCTGACTTACTCAGAATCCTTTCCATCATTTCTTGTGTTTGAAGCTTTTATTTCTTCTCCTTTTTGTCCTCCTCTACCTGTCATCTCTGCTACTTGATTTTTACTATCCTGGAAAGAATATGGTTGGGGGTCATCTTTCACTTGTCCTAATAGCCCCTCTTCATCTTCTGACAAGATTCACCCTTTTCCTGCCCTATCCATCTTTTCAGTCTTGTTTGTGAATATCTGTATAGCCTGCTGATGCCTAGACTTTATTTTTATGTCCTAAAACCAAAATTCCATCTATTTGTTTTATTACTCATAAATTCTACCGTTGTTGCTATTGAGTATTACTCAGTCGCTGCCACCATAATATCCTGCCAACCGTGGATCTTCAAGTGATTTGACTTTGTCTCTGTCTTAGGAGCAGAGTCACAAATCCAGGGGTACTTTATATAACCCAGTCTGTCCAAGAGTATATTCTTTGAAACTCTAGCACACAGAGCAGTGATGGTGAACTTAGGGCACGTGTGCCACAGTGGGCTCTTTGTTCGCAACTGAAAGTGTTAAAAGTTTCGCCACCGCTGACATAGAATGTGAGGTAAAGTCCGACACAGGCTGGATGTTTAAATTAAGACAACCCCATTAATATCCCTTAGCGTGCTTCCCTCCACTTCAGACACACTTGTGCCCTCATTCCTGCCACTTTCTGAAACAGGTCCGGAGCAGTGGTGCACGCTCGTGACCACCTCGGTGTCCTGAACCAGCTGATACGATTTACCTTTCATGGGCATTTCTACTTCGGGGAAGAGCCAGGTCACATGGTGGCAGATCCAGTGAATGAAGTTGATGAGGATACACCGTATTGTTTTTATTTGACAGAAATTGCTATGAACATTTTGAATTTATTCAGGAGATCAAGGGCGGTCATGAAAAGACTCACAAAAGCAGACTCCTAAAACTGGTTTCGGGCCAGGGATTTAGGTAAGTGGTTCCAGAACCTGCTTCACAAACAGAAGGTCATGAGTTCTATCCCTGGTACCAGGAAAAAAAAAAAAAACCTGCTTCGAACATAGCAATAATAATATGATGGGTCTGTTCAAAGCAAAAGGGAGTATTTTGAGAAGATGGCAATGTGTCTTTTGCTATAATAAATTTATTTAAGCAGTCATTGTATGTTTTTACTTATACCCCATACTCAGAGTAGTTCCATCCATGGTTAAGTAAGTTTAGGAAATGCAAAACATTCTCTCTCTCTCTCTCTCTCTCTCCCTCTCTCTGAATTATTCACAAGGTATACTACATTTTAAAAGCTTTGAAACAGTAAATAAATCTATTTAACTTTATTTAAAATTAAACAGTTTCTCTTAACTAATTTTAACTGATACCTACTAACACCCTTTGGAAAATCCTGGTCTGTGTTGACCAAACCTAATAGTGGAGAATTCCTTCACCTGCTTTTATCAATGACATCCCTTCCCCTACAACCAGGGCCTTTCCCAGTCAAGGTCACAGTGGACCAGATGCATAGTATTAGAGTTCCATGTTCCTGGATTAATTTCATTTTATAGTTGGAAACACATGTGATAAGTGAGGTGGTCTTTTATAATTTATATCTAAATTATGTCTCCAAACATTCTTCATTCTGTCAGTCTGTTTCGTACACATGACACATTTGCAAACACAGTGTATATCCTCTTGGCTTTGTGTTCTGCTTCTCCTGGGTTTTTAACATGGGTAGCCAAGAGAATGTATCATCAACGTTACCACAAGCTATACTCATTCAAAATCATTGTCTCCATTTGCATCCACTGTTTCTGCTTTGGAAACTGCGGGGTGCTGAGGTGGGAGACACTGAAAGCTTGTCAGTAGGTGGGTACTTCTCAGCCAAGTGTGGGTTAGGGACAGGAAGTGCTTTGTGACTTCAGGAATCCAGGTGTATTTGACACCTTCCTTGAGACAGAGCAATTGACTGTTCTTGCCTTGGGTGATTATTTGTCACATGAAGCACTCTCACCTGTGCTGATAGCAGAGATTATTTAGACATTACCAAAGGGCATTGAGTAACACCAAATCAGCAAAAAAGGAAGTTTCTCTTTTCCCCATATTTTTCAGGTTTCCTCATATTAAGGAAAACATTTTAATTTGGTGTTAGAAGGTGTTTAACACTTCTTCAAACCTAGAGGCAGAGCCTCCTTTTTCCAATTTATTTTTTTATTGGTACATGTTCATATTACCTAAATATTACGTTCCTTGTGGGGAGTTGATACAAGTATGCACAGCACATCTTAATTCTTTTTCTGTCACCCTTTCCTTCGCTCCCTCCCCTCTCCCTCTGTCTCTTGGTCCCCTTTGTAACAGAAGTATCTATATTTCCTAGTGTAATTTTTTCTCTTTATAATTTTGGTTTATCATATAAAAAACCATGTGATACTTACACTTCTGTGGTGATTTATTTCACCTAACATTTGTGGTTTCATGATGCATTTATTTTCCTCCAAATGACTTAAGTTTATCTTTCTATATGGCAGAGTAGCTCTATTGTATATGAAGTCCACATTTTCTTTATCCGTTGAGCTGTTCATTAGCATATAGGCTGCTTCCAACATTTAGCCACAAAGAGTTGTGCTGCTGTAATCGTGGGTCTGCTTGTATCCCTGTAATATGATATCTTTAACTCCTTGGGGGAGTTATAGCTAGAAGGGAATAATTGGATCAAACGGAATTTCTCATTTTAGTTTTCTGAGTACTCTCCGTGCTGATTTTCATAGTGGTTGTATTAGTTTACATTTCCACAAGCAATGTAGAATTATTCTTTTTCCCCTGCAACCTTTCCAGCATTTGTTATTTGACTTCTTGATGATAGGCCTTCCTTCCAGAATAAGACAGAATCTCAGTTGTTCTAATTTGTATTTCTCTGCCAAAGGCGTTGCACATTTTTTCATATATTTATTCTCTTAAGAAACATCTACTCACCTAAACTGCCTATTTTGTGATTAGATCTTTCATTTTGAAAGTCTAATATTTTTCATTCTTTATCTATTCTAGATGTTCTTTTTTTGTTTGTTTGAGTTTTGGTGTTTGTTTGTTTTGTTTTGTTTTGTTTTGTTTTGTTTTGTTTTGTTTTGTTTGAGTCAGGATCTCACTTTGTAGCTCAGACTGGCCCTGAGCCCACTATGTAGCCCAGGCAAGCCTTGAACTCAGAAATCCTCCTGCCTCTGCCTCCTGAGTGCTGGGATTGTAGGTGTGAGCCACCTCGCCCAGCACTGTGGTGTGTGGTACTGATTGCTGGTGAGTGTGAGTCACCACACCCGTTATTGTTGTATGTGGTTACCGGGGATCAAACCAAGAACCTTGAGTTTGCCAGGCAGATGCCAGAACCACTGAACTAAATCTCTGGCCCTAGTTGTTAGTTCTTTGTCCAAAGTGTAGGTAGTGTTTTGGGGTTTTTTTCTTTTTTTTTTCCCCATCTCTAGGTTGTCTCTCATTCTGTTACTTCCTTTTCTGTGCATAAGGTTTTAAATTTTATATAATCCCATTTGTTGACTCTTGATATTATTTCTTGTGCAGTGGGGTTCTATTCAAAAGTCCTTGCTTACATCTGTTACTTCAAGAGTTTTGCCTATTTTGTCCTCCTCCAGGCTAAATGTTTCTGTTTTAATATGTACTTACTTGGTTCTTTTTAATTTCAGTTTAGTACATGGGTCTAGCATTGATCTTTTGCATATAGATAGCCAGACTTCCCAGCACAGTTTACTAAACAGGCAGCAGATGTTTTTACCTCTTTGTCTGTCTAAGTTGAAATCTATGCCTTGCTATGTAATTAAATTTAGTTATTAATTCTAGGGGTCTTTTGGTGGCCTCTTTGGGGCCTTCAACATAGAGGGCCGTGTTGTCTTGAAGTAATAATTTGACTTCCTCCTTCCCCTTTATACCCTTGTCATTTCTTTCTCTTGCCTGACTGCTGTAGCTAGAGTTGTGGGTACTGTTTTGAACCAGAGTGGGGACAGTGGACATTGTGTCTTGTTCCTGATTTTAGAGTGAGAGCTTTCAGTTTTCCCCACTTAATTAGATGTTCGAGTAGGTTTGTCATAAATGACTTTTATCAGATTGACATGAGGTACTTCAGTACTTATTTTCTTCAGCTTTTAATCATGGATGGGTATTGGATTTTGTCCAAGGCTTTTACTGCATCAATTGAGGTGAATGTGTAATTTTTGTCCTTGCTTCTTTTGAGGTGTATTACATGTATAGATTTGCATATGTAAGGCATGCCTACATCCCTGGGATGAATCATTCTTGGTTGTAATGTGTTATCTTTTTGATAATTCATTGATCTCTATTTGCCATTATCTTCAGGATTTGGGGGTCTGTAGTCATTAAAAAGATTAGCCTATAATTCACTTTTTTGGCTGAATCTTTTGTCTGGCTTTAGAATCAGGCTATTTCTAGCTTCAATAATGACTGTAGGTGTATTGTTTCCATTACCCTGCATTAAAGAATTTGAGGAATACTGGCATTAGATCTAATCTGAAGTTCTTGTAGAATTTGGGAATGAATCTGTCATAATCTGGGCTTTTTTTTTTAGTAGTTTTTATTATAGGTTCGATTTCACTGCATGTAGTTGTATTATTCGTGGCTCTTAATGTCTTTTTAATTCAGCTTTGTTAATTCATATGCATCTAGGAACCTATCTGTTTCTTCTCATTTCTCCCATTTTTGTACTATAGTTTCCCAAATAATTGCTAATAATTGAGATTTCTGTGGTGTCCATTGTGATTTTGCCTTTTTATTTCTAATTGTGTGAATTTGGGGCTTTTTTGGTAAGATTAGTTAATAGTTTGTATATTTTGTTGGTTCTCTCAAAGAACTAGTTCTTCGATTCTTTTTTAATATTTTTATTAATTTTGTTCTCATTTTTATAATTTTCTTTCTTATTCTGGGTTTGGATTTGGATTGTTCTTGTTTTTTAGCACCTTGAGGTACATCATTAGGGCATATCTACTTGGGCTTGTTCTGTTTTTCTGATGTGGGTATTTACAGCTATAGACTTCCCTGTTAAGATTGCTTTGTGTTCCAAAAGTTCTGATATGTTGTCCTGGCATTGTAAACAATATTCCTATATATTGTATCTTGTACATTCTGGTATGTTGCACTGGCATTTGCAGTTGATTCTAGGAGCTGTCTAATTTCATCCTGTATATCTGCTGTGTCCCCTTAATTGTTCAGGAGAGTATTATTTAATTTCCATGTGTTTGCATGAGTTGTATGGTTTCTTTTGCCTTTAATGTCTAATTGCATCCCACTATGATATGATCATATGCATGGTATAATTTTGATTGTTTTATATTTACTACAGCATGGTTTATGGACCATCATGTGGTCACTTTTGGGGAATGTCCCATGTTCTGCCAGGAAGAGTGTGTATTGTATGATTAGGCAGGATATTCTAGGTATTTTCTGGTTTTTGAAGGTTTGGTTTAACTCAGGTATTTTTGTGTTGATTTTTTTGGCTAGTTGTTCCATTTATGACAGTGGGGTATTGAGCTCCCCCACTGTAATTGTGTTGGTGTTTATCTGGTCTTTTTTTTTTTTTTTTTTTTGAGACAGGGTCTCGCTTTGTAGTTCAGGCTGGCCCTGAGCTCACTATGTAGCCCAGGCAAGCCTCGAACTCAGCAATCCTCCTGCCTCTGCCTCCCAAGTGCTGGGATGACAGGCGTGAGCCACCACGCCCGGTTTATCTGGTCTTTTATATACATTAATGTATGTTTTAGGCAACTGGATCCACCAGTATTCAGTGAACACATATTTATAATTATTATATCTTCCTGTTGAATTGTCCTCTTAGACAATACATAGTGACTTTGGTTTCTATTGGTTTTAGCTTGAAGTTTACTTTGTCTGAATATAGAACAGCTATTCCTGCCTTGTTTTCTGGTTTCTATTGCATGAAATAATTGTTTTGTGTTCTTCGATTTTTAGTTTGTGGATTTTTTCATTAAATGTGATTTTTACATGTAGCATAACATGGAGTTTTGTTTCTTGATCCCTTGTGCCAGTCTTTGTTTTTTGAATAGAGAATTGAGACCAATCACACAAGGGTTATTATGGAAATGTATTCACTTATTCCTTTATTTTTCTGTTGCTGATTCTCTTCTTTTTTTTTTTTTTTTTTTCTTCTGCTTACCTGCTGTCCTCACCTAGTATATTCATTCTATCAGGCTTTTTGGTATGTTGGCTTCATTGTTTCCCTGAGGATACCCTTGAGAATGTTTTGTAGTGCTGGCTTACTGATTGTGCATTTCTTAGGATACATTTTCTCATGGAAATGCTTTCTTTCCCCAGCAATTTTGAAAGATCATTTTGCAGAATACATGAGTTGCACTAGGTTCCTTTTGCAGCTGTTGCCTGACACGCAGAAAGATTTTCTTTCAGAGTAAAACTGCACACTGCTTTCGCAGCCTACAGTCACCATTGGCTTTTCTCAGGGCTGACACTGCTGGTCCTGTCCTTTTCTTCTCCTTGGAGCTCCTAACCCCGAGGGCTTATCTTGTGTCTGCAGAGACCATTTCGCCTCCGTAAGAACCGGGCAAGCTCCCAGGCTCTCCATTCTGTTCTGTACACTGTGGTCTGTTTCTCCAGCTTCTTCGTAACTTCTCACTTTCTGGTCAGTCCTCCTCAACCTGGATCCCCAGAGATCTGTCTAGACAACTTGCCTGTGTTGCTGACATCTCTTGTACCAGAGCAACGCTTGGAAGTTTCTGAAAATTATACAGAAATTTAGTGGTGTAATTGATTTACAGGTCCTATGGATTGCTTTCTCCAAACTCTGTTCTGTCCCTACAAGCTCTGACATCAGGAAGCCTAAATAAAAGCTCTCACCTCTGGTGGATCTTTTGTTGTGTCCTCATAGGACAAAAGTCAAGACAGACCTCCCTGAGTATCATCGAGGTAGGATGAATATAGCTTCACTCGGCTCTGTGATCACCTTGCATTCATGCCTGGTGGTGCTGCTCTGCCTTTTTGCAGCAGTGACATACATTTTGTTTTTCTTTTTTCTTTTTTTAGTTTATTTTTATCTTTATTGGTACGTTGTAATATACATCATGATCATACTTAATATTGGGAATTTGTACCAGTATATGACACGATTTAATTCTCATTTTTCCCCTTTCCCCTACCCACCCTAAAACTCCCACCCCCTAATACATAAGCTTTGTTTCCTTTTTTTTATTACCATCACATTTTGTGCCCCTCATTACTCACCCCTCCCCCACATTTCCCTTTGAATATTTTCTATTTCACAATATCCATCATACATTCTGGAACTCATTAACATCTTCAGTTTCCCATGCCAGAGAACAGATATGATAATCACACATCTGTGACCTATTTATTTCACTTATGAGTATGCCCTGAAGGTACGTCCATTTGAGCATAAGTGATTCAAACTTACCGTTCTTTAAGGCAGAGTACTACTCTGTTTTATAGAAAAACCACATCTTCTTTATTCACTCTCCAGTTGATGGGCATTTGGGTTGTTTCCAAGATTGAGCTATCATGACCTGAGCTGCTATGAACATGAGTGCACATATGTCACTATGATACGATTCTTTTAATTCTTTTGTGTATATTCCTAGCAGGGCAATAGCAGGGTCAAATGGGACCTCTAGTCCTAGGTTTTCTTTTTAGGGATCTCCACACTGATCTCCATAGTGTTTGTACCAGTCTACATTCCCACCAACAGTGGAAAAGGGTTCCTTTTTCTCCACAGCCTCGCCAGCATTTATTGCTGGCTAGTTTCGAGATAGCAGCCATTCTTTGTATAGAATTTCTTTTTCAAAGAAATATTCTGTCGTTTTTAAAGTGAATTAATTTAATTGAAATGAAGTAAGTAAGTAATAGCACAGGTGGCACCTAGATGGCATAGAAAGCAATCTTGAAAATTCTTAATTGAAGCATAGAAATGGCAGATTGGGAAGATGATATGTAGAGCACTTTAATTTGAAAAAATAATGACGTGAGGAAGCTTGACATATTCCCTCAATGGATATTCTCTCCAAAATTACTGCCTTTCTTGTCAGTTATTGGTACCATCTAAAAAAGAAAGCCTTGAAGATTAAATACCAAACATTTAAATAATTTTACTGAAAAGTTTGAATTAACAACCCGGTGCTAACTCATCTGAAATTACATTCTTCTAAATTAAAACAAAAGATGCCACTTGGCATTCAATTACTTAACAGGTTCATTACTCCCTGCCAACCCACAGGCTTCGTGACATATGGATTTCATTATTGCCAGAGATTAGAAAACACAATCTTACTGTTTTTCTGCCGTTTTCCAAAGGAATGAGAAAATAAAACGTCCTAACTGGGAAATCTTGCCATAGCCCTAGTTTTATTTCAACAGCACCTCTTCTGATGGGACCACATTAAAACAAAAGACAAAAATAAAATATGGTGACTTTCTCTAACGTTTTTCTTCTGTGAAATACATTATTTGTCCCGAAGGCATCATGCAGAAGGGGATAGGCTTACTGTGTCCGAATTATTCATGGAAATGAATCCCATTAAATCTCAAAGTCAGGAAAGGAGTCCCTCCGTCCCATTGCCTGCCTCCTGCATTGTCTCCATGATGGCGCTCCCTTCCTTGATTTAATTAAAGAAGCTTCCTATGTCTATGGGATGGTTTAAATGAAGCAGAGAATCTGCCCTGAGTGACTTCTTTGAAATGTAAACATAAATGAATGCTACAAAAGGTTAGGCATTTGCATTCCATCAGCAAACTCATTTTGTGTCCAATTATGCTGAGGCTACTGCAGGAATTAACATAATCAAACTTTGGCATGAATATCCTAGTAAAAGGCATAAGCAATAAACAAATGAATAAATAAATGTATAAGATAATATCTGTTTACAGTTTATGCTGTGAAAGGAATAAACGGGCTGCTCTTCTAGAAAGTTTCAGGGGTGTATCCTGGGCCATCGGGCAGGGAAACCCTGTGCAGTATTCCATGATTGACCTGGTACCCAGGGATGAGACAGAACTGGCCACGTGAAGAGCAGGAGAAAACGTCATTCCAGGCAGAGGGAGCAGCATGTCGGAGGCTCTGAAGAAGCCTTTAGCAAGTAGCGTGGCGACCAGACTAGAGAACACTGTGACTGGAGGTTGGTCAGCACGGGGACCTCTTACAGGAAGAGGCACAGAACGCGCTGGCCACACAGCTCGGGGCCTGCTGGGCCCCAGAAGGGAGCGAGCTCACTCCCAACCCCGGAGAGGCTGCGGGAAGACTTTGAACCAGGCTGGCTGTGGTTGGACCTTTACAACCTGAACCATCTTTACGGGCCAGAGTGCGCTTGGAACTGTAGACGTGTCGGTCAGCACACACGTAGCGAGCACATACACAGATATTCGTGTTAAAATGGGAAGTGACGCGGGTATGCTTGAAGGTGGACAGCCGTGGGAAAAAACTGATTGGAAAAACGCAAGTGCTGGGGAACAGGGCCGCTGGCCCCCTGGAGAATCACGAGTGTGGAGGGTGGGAGGCCCCCCGAGGCTCGGCTGCTTCCTCCTGCCTGGTGACACACTGTGCTCCAGTGCGGTCAAGAACATGTTTATATAGGAGGTGTTTGTGAGTGAAACCTGGATACAGTTTCTCTTGTTTTTCCTTCGTGAAAGAGAGCTTAGACTCGGAGGCCTGGGGCCTTAGCTCAGTGCCACTGCACCTTCCTTGCAAGGACAAGGTCCTGAGTTTGATCCCCAGTACTAAGACCAAAAGAAAAGGAAAGAAATCTTCGTTTATCTCAGAGTTAATTAAATCACAAAAGATAGAAGCCAAGACTGACCTAGAAATTCAGTTCTGCTAGGCTCCCAAAAGAGCCTTTAGGTTGGGAGGAAATAAAATTATAATCACAGTTTCGGATGTTCAGAGGCTCTCCTGCCTCCCAAACCAGAAATCCTGGCCCAGCAGTCTCAAAGTGGATTGAAGACCAGTTCGCGTGTTTGTCAGGTGGAAGGAGAGAGGCTGGTAAAACAACAGAGAATAAGGTAGGCGAGTAATGAGGGCGCTAGGACAAGCTCTGGAGAGGAAGCTCCGAGCTCTCCTCCGGCTCCCCTGTACCTCTGCCGCCTTGTCCCAGTCACCCGGCTTCCGGCTTCCACGTCCGGACACGCGGTGTCCCGCGGGAACAAGCACAGCCATGCGCAGACGGCCTCTTCGGGCTGGAGGGAGCGCCTCGCGGCCGACCTGAAGGCAGAGTTTTCAGGAATGCGACCGCCTCCGGAGGCTCTCTGGAGTTGGCAGGAGCTCCAGAGCGGGACGGTGAGGCAGGTGGCACGCTAGAGCACGCTCGTCTTACTAGATTCTTGAGGACGACTGTACGTCAGCTCCTTTCTGAATGGCTCCCTTGAAAAGATCCCTCGCCGCTTACCCAGATGGGAGAGATCTAACGCTGGCACGGTGGAAAGCTCCTTCTGTACCTTTCCCCTCTGTGGAAAGCCACTACATCTGTCGCTTAGCGGTCAGCAAGAACCTAGAAAGGGATGTCATGGGGTTAGTTCCTGTGATGATGAGATGCAGTCTAGAAATTCCAAATCCTTACAAGAAAAAAAAGAGAGATGGTTGGATTGAGATTCATCGGTGCCTGATTTTTGGAATATTTTCATTAAAACTATGAGTTGCTCATCACCATCATTATTTTAATAATACATATAAAAAGTGATTTTTAATAGTTAAAACAATTCAGCGCATAGAATTTGGGTGTCAGGACAAGCACACACAGTCAGGAGCCCCACGCCGATCCGCACTCAGTGGCGTGCCCGTGACCAGGCCACTTGCGTGGAGCGCCTCATGAAAACTAAACCTGTCCGCATGTATAAATGCCTAGAACGGTGCCTGTCACAATGCAGTCCTCTGGGCTGGTGTCATCATGGCTCTACTTCTGTTTGCCAGGAGAGGGCGCTAGGAATGAGGGCTGGCCTGGCTCTGAAACCGTGGTCCCGGCCTTGATTCTGCACTCTGTGACCTTGGGGGCCGAGCGAGGCCATCATCTGATTCATTGCCTGCCCAAACCTGTGAGCGCAGACACCGCTGTTACTCGCCGTCTCCTGGTGGGACTCCCGAGACCCAGGGCGCCGGATGACTCGGCCAGGGCTGCGTGGGGGATCGGTAGCCGAGCCAGAAACCAAACCCCAAGTCTGTGTTCTCGGCACATCCTGAACCCTGCCGTTGTAAGAGAAACGAAGCCGCTAAGAAGAGATGCTTCCCTTAGCATTGAGTACTCAGAAAAACTTCTGCAAAGGGCTCCTTTCCTTTCCCAAGATGCAGACTGCTTTTGGGCGCGAGTGCTGCCCGTGTGTAGGCACCGAGGCCTGCGCCGTCTGTCTTGCGACCCAGCCGGCGCCGCACTTCCTGGCGCACAGGAGGCAGAACCACACCCATGGCATCAGCGCTTTCGGCTCCACAGGGGCGAGTCCTCAGGGCACTGGGGCAGCCCCTGCCCTGGGGCACTCAGGAAATCATCCGCGCCCACAGTGGCCCTTGTCATCTCTTGAAGTCCGCTGAGCACCAGACGCTGAAGAAGCTGGTGCCGTCTGATGACGAGTCAGGCGAATCTGGGTTCGTCTTGCTTGTCCCTCTTGCCTGGTAACCTTGGGCAGCTGTACTGTCCAGACCTGAGCAAGATAAGACAATCTGCCTTCGGCTGTCATTGTTAAAAACAGCATAATCTGTAATACAGCAGAGTTCACTTTCAAAATATTTTAAACCTCTCAGGAAATAATAGTCCAGGACCCATTCGGGTCTCACTGGATCGTGCAGGGCGCCCTGAAAGAATGAGACGTCTGCTGGTGCACAGAAGGACAAAGAGCCCCGGAATCTGAAGGAAGGCTGCTTCCGAAGACTGCACTCCCCAAGCCAGGCTGTGCAACTCCGACATCTGGAAGCAGTAGCAGGGCCTGCCAAGGGCAAGGAAGTATGGTTGCCAAACATGTTTTCCAGAGCCAGAGGACATTGTCTTCGTGCGGGCTGTAAGTGTTTGGTGGCCTAAAGGTTGTTTCTCAGAGGCGAGAAAACCCAAGGCGTAGCATCTTCCCGGAGTCCTTGCTCTGAATCACACCCGCTGCAGCCTGGGTTTCCAGCATCTTTCTGATCAGTCACTGTTCAAGAGCCGGTCAAGTACGTCTGGAGTCACACTTGTATGTGTGGTGAGCTTTCCGGTTTGTCTTCTATATAGCAAGCTCCTCTGCGCCATAACATAGAGCTCACCTCACTACGGGCGTGGCGCTGCCGGGAAGGCAGAGCCTCCTGGCTGGTGCCTGTCCTCGGGGTGTCTGGAGCCTGCAGGACTCTGGCGCTTGTCAGAACTGTGGAATCGTTCAAGTCGCCCGGGTTCCCTGGTGAAGATGTAAAAGCTCTTTTCGTATCCCTGGCCTCCCGCCTCAGAGTGCCTGAGGCCGGGCAGCTGCTCAGGAACGTAGAAGCGTGACGGCAGCTGGTTGGATGCGTCTTCCCGGCGATGTCAAGGAGCGTTCAACACGAGCAGGGAGCAGAATGTTTGGCCAAGGCAGCCCCTATCTGGGATCCCGCTTGTGCCACTGACACTGTTAATGGCGCTCTTAGTCCTCCTGCACCGCGGCTCCGTTGTGAAGGGAGGCTCCCGCCGCCCGCCTCCTATTTTATGATAGAAGCAAAGAACTTTACCCAAACATGAGAGCTCTCGCTCACTGTAGTCACTGTCTGTGGACCAGGATGGCGAAGGCGAATGGCACAGGGCATCGGCTGCTATGAGCTAAAGAAGTAAAAGACATATTATCTCTTAACTAGATGTCTCTTTTTTAGATTCTTTTGGGCTGGTCTCGTTTATGTGCAGTTTCCTTACTTGTATTGGGAAAAATTACATAGAAGGTTAGATTTTAAAATGATGTCTTAGACATAAAAGTGGTCAGTAAATGTGGCTGGTTCAGAGTGATGCCTTAGTGATGGCCGTGAAGCCGGCTAACTTAGAAAAGCAGAGAGAGAGAGACCAGGGTACGAGCCTGAGGACTTCTCTTCCTCCTCCTCCTCCTCCTCCTCCTCCTCCTCCTCCTCCTTCTTCTTCATTGAATTCTTTATTGGAACATTTGATATGTACATCATGATCACACTCAGCATTGGGAATTCATACCAGTATATGACAAGAGCTAATTCTTTAGAGTGCTCGTAGACCTAAAGATAGTTATGGTACATATTTCTCCACTCAAATGAAAGCTCAGTACCTGAAAAGAATGAAAAAGGTTGTAAAGTATCCAAAAGATCAGAAGAGGCTAGAAAAATAAAATGAACACATTCCTAAATTTCCTAGACTCAAGCCGTTGTCACTTTTCAAGTAATGAATGGAATACACGACATAGATCCCACTCAAGAAATTGCTGTGTGCAGCTCAAGTTAAATCAGATCTATGTAAATTTAGAGATAATCTTAATGTTTAGGAAACAGGCTGTCAGACAGCCTGTTGAAGGCAGGGTGTTGCTGTTGGGGATATTTTTCTCCTGAGAGCATCTTACTAGCTAGTAGGAATAAAGCAGGCTGTTGTCTGTCTTTGCATCATACAGAGAAGTGCGTTCCCATTGCAGTGTAGACACACCAGGACTGTCAGGAAAGAGCACA
>PVIC010009526.1:0-45316 GCA_004025085.1 Thryonomys swinderianus
TGTGTTTATACCAGGGTCCAACTCAGGACCTTGCACTTGCGCGACAGGTGCTGGAACCACTGAGCTAAATCTCTGGCCCTGAACTCTGTATTTTGAGTTATTTCTCTTTCCTCCCAACAACCCTGGACTCTTATCAAAGGATGAGCTTCTGAGAATAACTTTCTGCAACAATGTATATGAACACTCACAAATATACCCTTGCTCATGTGTTATATTTACTTAATAAAGCTTGATTTTGCTTTTTGTTATTTTTTATCAAACCTACATAACTTTTTACAATTTAAATCTTCTTAGGCCCTTGTTCTGTGCTATTTCCTGGAAACAAATGCAAAGCAGTATAATATGATGGACAAAAACGTTATTGAAATTGGAGCTGGAACTGGGCTGGTCTCTATTGTGGCGAGTTTACTTGGTGAGTAGGTATAGTCGATGGAAGGAGGTGAGGACCTGAGAAGATAATGCTCAGATATCACTAGTTACCTTTCCTGTCCAAAGTACGATGACCTGAGCCTCTTTGTAATGTTTTGATTGTTTCAGTGAGTTTCATCAGGAAATTCTACTAATCTTAAAGTCTCCTTTCCAGCTTCCAGCATTTTCTGTTATTTGCATTAATTATCCCCATGGAGTGGGGAGTCACAGGCTCGCATGAAGAATATTAAACGGGAGCTGTACTTACGCATCCTGGTTGGGAGAGGAGATGTATAAAATGCTAGGCTTTGGTAGTCTGTTGCTGCCAATTTCAGGTACAGTACTTTAGATTTTCTCATGGATTGAGTGTTCATGGGTAGCCGTAGATCACTTTTGAATTCTGAAATTGTATTATTTTATATAAAAGCACCTATTAAATGGGGGGTTATTAGAAATCACATAAAACCACACAGCTGTTTGTATTTTTAGGTGTTCATTCTCGGATTTATTTTCGCAGTTCTTTTCCATTCTTCCGTTATGACTCCACATTCTCTCCTCGGCATCTTTTCCTGCTGGTCCTACGATCGTCTCCGCGCGCCGGGGTCCGCTTCAGCCCAGCCTTTCTCTGTTTCATCTGTTTCATCGCTTTGATTTAGCTGCCTCCTCTGTTGGGCACTACCCGTATTTGTCTTGATTTCCTTGATCTTCAGAAGTGCACACCTGCCACTCTAAACTCTGGAGAGTGATTCAAGTTTTAGCAATTACCGCTTTCTAAACCCTGAAGAGGTGCAGGACCCTTGAAGTCCTCCCACATACATTTAAAAAAATTTTTTTTCTGACCTGATATTGCTTTCCATTGTCACCATTCTACTTAGTGTGAGACAGTATTGATTTATGCCGAAAGGCTCTTGATCCGCGAGCAGACTTTGAGTCTTGGGAGGCCATCTGCTTTATGAAACAGAACTGACCCCTTTGCTGTGCTGGTCTGACTTGCAACAGACCTCAAAGGTGGAAGCTGTGGTTGGTCAATGCTCTGAAAGGGACACTGTGCACCTTTCTAGAAGACACAGACTCTTAAACACAACTGTCAGGTAGTTGACACCAGTCTGAGTGAGGTGTACTTCTTATCTCAGAATTTAAAAAGACCACAAAAACTATAGATTTACTCACACTAGGATGTGAAGGGCAGCATGTCAATGATACTACCACTGATGCACATATTTCCTTATCATTCTAACATTTCCACAGAAATACTACTTCAGTTCCTGTTAAGAGAAACTTGACGTTGTGGCAAACCAATGGCTTCTACCTTGTCCCCAGCCAAACTAGACTTCGTTTCCAGCTCTTCCTTCCCATTCCTTGTCCTATTTTGTCCCTAGCTGAAAATATAAACGTGGCCATTTGTGGTCTTGTTTCCAGGCTCTGTTTCCTCAAAGCTCACTTTTTGGATATTTTATCAAGACACTCCTGCTAAATTTATGATTGCACATGACTACTACTATTCAGAAATTGCTTATACCTTCTGCATCTAAGCAATCTGTCCTGTATCTATGCTCTCTGGTTTTATGATGTCCTTTTGGTGAGAAAATTTACACCCATATAGTAGATTCAAGTCAAAATCTTGGGTATAAATGTAATTTCATTATACTCTCATGTAATATATTAAAAAGTATTTTTGCCCCTCCCCAGATTCTTACATGAGCTCTTCTTGCTCAGCTATAAGATGTTCAGTGCCACGTGTACTCTGTACAGTGTGGAACAACTGATGTTTCTTTCTTTCTTTTTTTTGAAACAGGGTCTCACTTTGTAGTTCAGGCTGGGCCTCAGCTCACTATGTTGCCCAGGCAAGCCTGGAACTCAGCAATCCTCCTGCCTCTGCCTCCCGAGTGCTGGGATTACAGGCAGGAGCCACCACGCCCGGCACTGTGGTATGTGGTATTGATTGCTGGTGGGCGTGAGTCTCCACGCCCAGCATTGTATGTGGGTTACCAGGATCCAGCTCAGGGCCTTGTGCTTGGAAGGCAGGCGCTGCAACCACTGAGCTAAATCTCTAGCCCACAACTCATGTTTGTTTATGAAGGATTCCAGATTACTCTAATGATAGTATCAAATATTTTGAGTTTCTCCTTTTCTTGGTTATTTTTCCATTTAGCATAAATAGAAGTAAATAGCAACAACAAATAGAAACAAGACAAAAGACTAGGAGAACAGAAAGACACAATAGTGTGTGAAATTATCGTGGGTCTCCAGCCTTTTGTGGATTTTTTTAAAGAGGAGGTAGAGGGCTGCAATGAGCATGTGCTGTGTCTTTATGACCAGGCTTTTCTTTAGGACAAGCGATTGTGCCGAAATGCAGAGTGTGCTGGCTTGGAATCTGAAGGCTTGACCGTGTTCTGTGAAGGTTACTCGTTCTACAAACTTTGTTTCACAGGTGCGTATGTGACTGCCACAGATTTACCTGAATTACTTGGAAATCTGCAATATAATATTTCCCGAAACACTAAAACGAAATGCAAGCATTCGCCTCGGGTGAAAGAGCTCTCCTGGGGAGTCGCGCTGGAGAACAGCTTCCCCAGGTCTTCCAGCCATTTCGACTACATCCTGGCGGCGGATGTGGTCTACGCGCACCCCTTCCTGGAAGAGCTCCTCGTCACCTTCGACCATCTGTGCAAAGAAACTACCATCATCCTGTGGGCCATGAAATTCAGGCTGGAGAAAGAAAATAAATTTGTAGATAGATTTAAGGAGTTGTTTGACCTGGAAGAACTCTCCAGTTTCCCAAGCCTGGATATTAAGCTGTATAAGGCTATGAAGAAAAATCGGAGGAATGCGTAATGCCGTCAGATGAGAGTTTGGAGGTGCTAAGGCAGTTTCTGGATTAATGCTTTAAAGAAATCTTGAATAATCTGATGTACCACTGACTTTCCCAGGAGTGAATGCACGTGCGTGTAGAACACACACGCACACACACGCACACACACACCACAGTCTACTATGAAAATAGAAGATAGTTTCCCTAATTTACCTTACTTTAGGCAGAGATATTTCCACATCTGACGGGGCGTCTGTAGGACTTGGGGTAACTCTATCCTTCTCCACCAACATCCACGGTGTCCTCATTACACGGCAGTAGGAGCTTGTGGCAAAATCACACGGTGGGGTTGCTGTCTGCTCTCTTCATCCCTTTGTAGAGTTTTTTCCTCTTCCTATCATTATTATTTTAAAATGAGGCAATTATTCCTTTTTAATGTGTAATTGCAAAATAGTAGTTTTAATCATGAACATTGTTAATTCTTTTGAACACAGGGTCGAATGATGATCTCTTCAGAAGTAAAGAAGTTGACTATCATAGGATCTGCACATAAACCTGAAAAGGCAGATGATAGAGAACAGTGGTAGATGTTCCACATGCATGGTTTCCAGTGGTGGCAGCCTGCAGGTAGTCTATCGCTTCTACTGGGCAGGCAGGCGGGGGCTCCAGTCTGATCTCTTCAAGCCAGTCCAGCATGTAGATTCGAGTTTGTGGACAAGGACATATCACTTCACTAAATAAAAAAATGGATGCAAGCAATATAAGAATAGCTGAGACTTTAGAAGAGTTATTATTTTTAAATCAAGCAAAATTAATTCACTTCACTTCACAGGGAAAAAAAATACAACAAACCCAAAACTTTGCGTTGAAAGTACATGAGAAGATTTAGCTCTCTAATCTCAAAAAACCAGGCATATGGCTGGTTTTAAAGTTTAAAGCTCCTGTGATGAACATATATAGGCCCAGATATTTGAAATCTTATGTGATTTTTTTTAAACATGGACCTCTGAGATTAGAATAAAATCTAAAGTAATTAAAGTCAATGCAAAAAGAGCAAACCGTTGGGATTTGGTACCATGTAGTTGCCAAGGCTGTTTTATTGGCAACTACTGGGCAGGGTGCCAGGTAGTTTCCCTGTGCCCTGGGGTGACACTTGCTTGTCTAGGATGGGCCTCTCTACCTGCTGATCATTGTCAGGCTGGGCCTTGCTGAGAGGTTGGCTTCCTGGACTCCGTCTAATTGGGTTTGCAGATAGACTCCACGGAGCTCTTGGTGTACGGGGTTTCTCAAGACTGTGTCGCAACAATTCCCAGTCTTTCCATGAATCTTTGTCAGTCTGTCTCTAGGAGAAGTCGTTTGGTCTTCTCAAACATTCTGACGAGGAGGTGATACCATCTCCCCTCCTCAGGGGTGGGAAAAGGAGCCTGAGAACCCCAAGGCCCCCTGTGAAGCCCAAGTCTGTTTGAGCCCAAAGCCTGTGCTCTTGACTGCTGTCTATGTATCTGAAACATCAGTTTTCAAACTCCCTTTTAGAGAATTACTGTCATCTCTTCGAAAGGAAACACACACACACACACACACACACACACAGAAACATAACCAAATACATCAGGAAAAAGAGAGCTGTTTCCTGTCAAAACTATTGTCTTGCTTCTTGCTCAGGTGGACCGGGGTCAGCTTGTGTAGAAGGGACTGAGCAGAACTGGAAGGAAGTATGGAGAGGAGCTTCCAGCAGAAGCAGCGCTGTGTGGAGACCCTGTGGCAGAACTATCCCTGTCCTCTTTAGCAGAGAGAAAAGGCTACGTGCTTGTGGGGCAAGTAGGGGGTTGGTGGGGTTTGAAGTTGGGGAGGCCCTGGAGGAGCGGATCGTGAGGGTCTTGCTGCAAGACGGCTCTGCTCAGACAGGTTCAGGCAGGCTATTTGCTAGCACTGCTATTGCAATGGAGGCTGAGGACTGAAGTGAAGAAAACAGGATGGAAGTAGGGGTCCAGCTGCATTACAGACCCAGCCTTTACTCCACTGAGCCCCTAAAAGCTGGGCCTGAAGAGGCCTTTCAGAGTAGTGCCAACACAGGGGAGTGTGCAGGCCTGCATAGCCTCATGTGGCTTAGGTGTTGGCTAGGGCTGCTGTCCTCAGAGGACTTCTTGACCTTGGATGACACAACTTTTCAGCTAAGGCTATCTTCTAAGTTGGGGACAGCTGTGGTCGGTATGCCAAGAGCATTTTAGCAGCTGTGCTTTGGCCACTCTGAAGATGATCCAGGCAGCATGCCAGTGTCCACCATCTCTCTAAAGCTACTGACAGACCTTTGGCTTTTTCCCTGGTGAAATGAAAATCACTGAGCGGTTTTGAACAGAGGAGTGAAATGATGTCACTCTGGTAAGGACCCTCAGGTGGATGTTTGAGACTAACACGGAGGGACTCAGAGACCGGCTTGGAGGCTCTGGCGGGTATTCAGGCCCAGGGTGGCAACTGACAGCGCAGTCTACACAGGAGGTGGTAAAGTCGGCCTGTTCTAGATGAATTTGGAAGGCAGAGCCACAGATGTCCTGCCACCTAGAGTTCTGAGCGTGTCTGTGAGAAGAGGCCGACTCAGAAGTGTTCAGTCTACACCACATGCTAAGAGTCACCACTTTAGAAATGGTCTGTAAAACTCTCTCAGGGAGCAAGAGATAATGAAACGAGGACTTAGATACTTTCCTGTTGTTGCTGAGACAAAGTACCTGACACCCAAAGTTAAAGGAGGAAAGGTTTGTTTAACTCACGGTTTGCAGCAGTTTTAGTCCATAGTAGGCCGCCTCCAGGGCTGGGCGTTACGGCAGACAGGCGTCATAGAGGGGAGACAGCCCACGGAGGAAAGAGAGCTGCACAGCAAGCAAAGAACTTTCACAGCTTTTTCCTGTTCCTTTTTTTTTTTGCTTTTTTTTTGAGACAGGGTCTTGCGTTGTAGTTCAGGCTGGCCCTGAGCTCACTATGGTGCCCAGGCAAGGCACCGCGAACTCAGCAATCCTCCTGTCTCTGCCTCCCGAGTGCTGGGATCACAGGCGTGAGCCACCACGCCCGGCATTGTGGTATGTGGCGTTGATTGTTGGTGGGCCTGTCTCCACGCCCAGCATTCTATGTGGTTACCGGGGATCGAACTCAGGACCTTGCGCTTGCGAGGCAGGCGCCGGAACCACTGAGCTAACCCTCTGGCCCTTCCTGGGCCTTTTATACTCTCTCTAGGCTTCTGCAGTTAGGGTGACGGCAAACCAGTCAGTGGACTGATTTAGCCATCACGCCCTGAATCCCAGGATCACATGCTCTCGATTCAGCCACCTCTGAGGAAACCCCACCTAGGGCCACAGGAGCCCTCCAGGGGCGTCTAGACATAAGCCACAAGGACTCTGTCCTGAGGCACATGAAAATTAAGAGATTAGCACAAGTGTGGTTCCTTTGAGGTTCTGTCCCCCTTCTCAGTTATTTTTCTACCTGTTGCTATGAATTTAAGGCCACGGTGATTTCAGGAGAGGTGAATGGACTCTTCAGACTCCTGGAAGTCGTCTCAGAGGTGTCCAGTGCTTGAGTTTAACAGGTGCAGCAGCACAGCAGAGCTTGGGGTACCAAGTGGAAAAACGTGGCTGTTCTGTTAAAAACGTGTTTGCATATCATTGCTAAGTTATTTTTAAGTAGAATAGACGAGTCCTTTCAATGAGAGTGTGAGCACCAAACCGCCCATATGGTCCTTCCAAGTTCCTCTTTCCCTCCGCGGTGCGGCCCGTCTGTCAAAGGTTCCATTTCCATTGTTTCGTTCTGTTTATAGCACTCACTTGCAAACTCTTACACCCACCCCCGCCGGCCAGGCCCTCATGCCTCACTTCATTCTGCTGTTTTATCACTTGCTGCAGATTCCCCATGCTTTTCCTGGGTTTGATTTTTACAATAATTCAATTTCAAAGATGTAGCTTGAGCAGCGTTTTCTCCCCTAGCTTACAATTTCTTTTTACATGAGTAACAACTGGCTTGTGAACTTCAGTCCAAGGGAGTTATACTTTGAACTTTTACTACCCAGTGTCCTTTTTCTTTTCTTTTGACAAGTTAGATGGCGTTATTAAAAACCTCGGTCCAACTCTTGTGGTAACTTACCAGGTTTCCAGCAGAACGGACTTGTGGGTTATCCGGGTTTTATAAAAGGGTATCGGGGAATAGTTATTGTACCGTGGAAGACAAATCAACCTGCAGAGTCTGGGACTGAGAAGGAGCAACAGGTGGCCAGGAGCTTCGTGTTCACTAAGTAGGAGTTGAGGTGCCGCACAAAATCTTCACTTTCAGAATTTAAGGAAATATTTCTCTTATTTCCACCAAGTTTTCTCTACCGGAGTTATATTTTTTTCTCCATTCTCCATTCATATTCTGTTCTGTCTTTCAGGTGAAGGATAGGGAGCTCTGGGTAACTTCCCGACAGATTTGCAGCCTACACTGTAAACTCAAACTGTGAAAAAGGTTGAGGAAGCAGTGTAGTAGAGTAGAATATATATATATATATTTTTTAAAGCCTAAAATTTTAGGAAGCTGATGTTCCTGGTGAGTACCCAGTCTTTAGTGATCAGGTCTACTTTTAAGCATACTATTTGGATACAAGCAGATAATTTCCAACTATCCTTGGAAGTGAAATACATCCGCTATAGGATTTTGATGTAAGAAGAGATATGCATGCACTAACTTTGAAAACAAGCCAGGGGCCTTGGGTTCTAAATATAAAAGAATTAAAATCAGCCTACCTCAAGTAAACCAGGCAAGCAAGCTTATTGGTAAGACTAAAAGAAAATTAGTTGTGGTGTTTCTTGATATTTTAATTGATTTTCATGGAAATCTGTATGTGGAGGAAATAAAAACTATCACACGTGCATTTTTTAAATTGAATTCTTTATTGGTACATTTTACATACAGCTCACAATCACACACAACATGGGGGAATTTGTACCAGTATATGACACAAGTTAATTCTCATTTTTACCCACATCTCTACCCACCCACAACCCCTACCCCTTATATACATGCTATTTCTTTTTCTTTTGGAATCATATTTATTCTTTCCCCTCATTACATTCCCACACCAAATTCCCTTTGGATATTTCCTATTTTATTAAAAACTATCATACATTCTAAAACTCATTTACATCTACAGGTTCTCATACCAAAGAAAAGATCCGGTATTTGCATATCTGTGATCTATTTATTTCACTTATTAGTGTGTCCTCCAGGTGTATTCATTTGCACATAAATGAATGAAACTTGTCATTCTTTTTGACAGAGTAATACTCCATTTTATAAGAAAACCATATCTTCTTTATCCAGTCTCCAGTTGATGGGCATTCTTTCCAAGATTGGGCTATCACGAACTGAGCTGCTATGAGCAAGGGTGTACATATGTCTTTCCAATGTGATTTTAAAAATTCCTTTGAGTATATTCCTAGCAGGGGAATAGCAGGGTCGAATGGGACCTCTAGTCCTGGTCTTCTGAGGAATCTCCACAATGGTTGCACAAGTCTGCAATCCCACCAACAGTGGAGAAGGGTTCTTTTCTCCCCATAGCCTCGCCAGCATTTATTTTTGGTTGATTTTGCAATAGCGGCCATTCTTTGTGGAGTGAGATGAAATCTCAGTGCTGTTTTTATCTGCATCTCTTGAATCATTTAACAAACAAATTATATAACAATAATAGCAAATGAAATTGTGAGGGTAAATATAATTACCTAATTGTTATGGTTTTATGTAGATGTCCCCCAAGGTTCACGCAGTCATAGGTGGGGCTTTTTAAAGAGGTGGCTGAATATAGAGTGTGTGATGCTGGATTATGGGTGTGTGGTTACTAGATCAATCCACTGATTTGGCGCAGCTCTGGGTGTGGCTAATGGGAAGGCTCACCCTGGGTGTGAGTGCTGCTGGCTCTGGATAGAATACAAAGGACAGAAAGAAACCTATGGTCATTGCTTGCTGCTTTGCTGCCTTCGGCATGCCATGCACTATTTCTCCCCTGTGATGCTCCTCTGCCATGCCATCCTGCCTTTAATCAGCCAACTATGAACTGAAACCTCTACAAATTGAGCCAAATAATTTTTCCCTCCTTTAATTTTGAGTATCAGGTATCTTGTCTCAGCAACAAGAAAAGCAACCCAGACAACAAATGTGTATGGAAGGGAGATGGGTAGGCAAAGCAAAAAATTAAACATAACCAGAATTGCGTCTATATGTCTGTGGATCCAATTCTTTTTTTTTTTTTTTTTTTGAGAGAGGATCTCACTTTTGTAGTTCAGGCTGGCTCTGAGCTCACTATGTAGCCCAGGCAAGCCTCGAACTCAGCAATCCTCCTGTCTCTGCCTCCCGAGTGCTGGGATGACAAGTGTGAGCCACCATGCCCAGCACTGTGGTACGTGGGGTATTGGTGGCTGGTGGGCGTGAGTCTCCACGCCCAGTATTGTATGGGGTTACCGGGATCGAACTCAGGACCTTGCGCTTGCGAGGCAGGCGCCGGAACCACTGAGCTAAATCTCCGGCCCTGTGGATCCAATTCTTTTCATCTTGTTTAGGGAGTCTGGAAGTGGCTCACGATTGCACACTACACCCATATTTTGTCCCTTGTTCGTGTGGTGTGACACGACAGCTAGTGGATTATCTGTAAGTCTGTGGTCAACATTCGCTCAGATTCCAAATTCCATGCACATTCAAAGGCAATACTCTGCATAAATAAATGGTAGAGTTAGTGGGATGGGATGTCCTATGTGATGTGGTTGTCATCAAAGGGTTCTGAGGTTATGTTAACTCCATTTATTAAGGATTCCTAAAGTGGCTGTTACCTTTTACTGAGATGGAGTATAGCTGTGTAGTATTTAGATTGCAGAGCATACACTATCAACTACTTATTCTATTGAATTAACCTTTGACCTCTAACATAGTGCTTTTATTGGACAAGCTCAGAGGCAGGATTTTCTCCCCTCGATTCTCTAAATTTCTTTTTTCTAAGTCAATTGTCTTTCTATGAAATCCAATTAAGTTTTAGAATCGGCACTAACCATTAAGGAATTTTAAGGGACTACTCAAAAGGAAAACAGATGTCCAGGTCAAGTTTTTGATAACTAATGTTAATGGGAAAAAATAGGAAAAACATTGGATATCTTCTGCCAATGAATGCTAAATTATCTTACCAAAAATATTGTTTTCTTCAAACAGATGCATGAGCAAAAAATGATTAAAACGTACCATTAAAATACTTTACGTGTTATTTCATGATGTTCAAAGCATAAAACATAGACTCGAAAATTTGGCAAATGTTAGATTTCATAGGTTAGGTCCGAGATGTTCTTTGTACATACTCAGTAATGCTTATATTCTTCTTCGTTTTAACTTTAAATTATGAGTCATCTTCTTACGTTCACTTTTTTATTGTCATGATTTAATTTGGGCCTCTTATCTAGTGCCCTGGTTTAATTTGGACTTCTTGTCTCTTTCTGAGTTTCCTTAGTTGGGAGAGGATAAATCATGATGAAAAAAGTTGTCCCTTTGTCACAAACCATCATAAATAAGCCAAAAGGACAGGCCATAAAAATGTACAAAATGCTTAGATTAAAAAGCATGAGTAACGTTTCTTACTACCCGGTCTTCAGGGTAAAAGTACATTTTATGACTAGTAAATTATTAACGCTCTTCAACTAAAGATATCCTCCCTCTGTACTGGTCACTTTAATAATTAGAAGGATATCAAATGTAATAAACACCTTTTATAAGCAGGCTGAAAAAAGGACTTGTAGAATTCTATGCAGCATTTTGGGACCCTAGAGTTCCTGGAACAGATTCTGTTTTTGATTTTACTTTTAAAGAAACCATGCAAAGAGGCTTCAAGGCAACTATAAAAATACCAACTAATTAATGAGCTAGCTTTTATTTTCTTTGGCTTTTACTTTTTTTTTTTTTTTTTGAGACAGGGTCTCGCTTTGTAGTTCAGGCTGGCCCTGAGCTCACTATGGTGCCCAGGCAAGCCTGAAACTTAGGAATCCTCCTGCCTCTGCCTCCCGAGTGCTGGGATGACAGGCGTGAGCCACCACGCCCGCTGATTTTTACTTTTCTACGAAATTGTTTAATGGCTATTCTCCCTCCCTCCTTCCCCAGAATGTGCCAAGCAGGGGACACAGACACAGCAGTGACCCAGGGAGACACGAGTCTCCTGGACACTTGTCCTTCAGCGACGATGGCCGGAAGCGGAGGGGTCAGCAGCGGCAGCGGAGGGTGTCTTGGAGAGAGGCCTCCCTGTCCCTCACCCAGGGACCGGACAGGGCAGAGGCGCAGCAGCCTGAAGCCCAGAAAGTGAGCTGGAGCCGGAGGGCCGCGCCAGAGAAGGGACAGAATCTCTTTGCGAAGAGCCGCACGCGCTGAGCGTCTGGGCTGCGGAGAGGGGCCCGTTCGCGCTGCCCCCGGGGCAACTGCGCTTCTGAGCCGCTCCTTGAAATAACGACGCCCTTTGGGGTAGCGAATCCCCGCGTCCTGGGGCCACGCTAGGACTTCCCGAGGCTCAGGAGCCGGCGCGCTCCCAGCTTGCGGGCCGCGCCTCCCCCCGGCTCTGGGCTGGTCCCCTTCCCGCGCCCCCCTTCAGTTCTGCAGCGGAAGTGTCGCCTCGGCCTCGGCCCGGGGCAGGGACCGCCGGTTTGGAGCAGCGTCTTCGTTACCGCCCAAGCACAGGTCGGCGGCTCTGGTGGGGGCTCCCGAGAGGCGCCTGGAGAGACGAAGCCCTCTTCGTGGTTCACCCGGGGGGCTTCACGCGGGTACACACGCAGCCAGCGAGGCTGACACGGTTTCCCTGCGAGCGTGTCCGACACTCGGGGACGGACCGGCGCGAGGACCTGCGTGGTCTTCAAGCAGCCGGGGCGGAGGCGGAAGGAGCCCGGAGAAGGAAGCAGGCGGGCGGGACCGGGGACGACGCGAGCGGAGCGCGGGCGCCCTCGAGGGACGCTCGGGACCGGGCCACGGCGCGGGGCTGAGCTTTAAAACCGCACCCGGTGCGTGTGCGGCGGCTCCCGCAGCAGCAGTCGGCGCGGGCGAGGCGGGCGCAGCGGCGCGGGGAGCCGAGTCCCCGCAGTGGCCGCGGCTGGTGGCGCCCTTCGGCCGGGACTGCAGCGCCGCCGGCCCCGCCGCTGGCAGGCGCGTGTGGCACACTGAGCCGCGCACCCTGGCGAAGGCCTCGACGCACGACGGCTGCGAAGGCGGCTCTGGCACCGCCCGATGGCACAGGAGGCGCCCTGAGGCCCAGCGCCAGGGCGGCCCGCAGCCCCCAGAGCCAGGGAACGTTCCGGAGCGCAGGGGAGACGGATTTAGATGCGCCGGGGCATCTGAGGAGAACGTGGGCCCAGCGCGGGCTCCTCGCCGGGCAGGAAGGCGGCCCGGCCGCAGCTTTCTCGCTGTGTTTGCTCCCGGTTGAGTTTTACGTTCACGGACAGAACACAAGCCTGCTGACTGTCATGATTTTGAGGCACTAGATCGAGTCCAGGGATTTCACATGGTGTCTCCAGGCCTTTTTAATTTTCAGACAGGGTTTCTGGTTACTGAGCTGCCCAGGCCGGGCCTGAATGTGTGAGCTCTCTTGCCTCAGCCTCCACCCGCCTTATAGCCTGGAACGTTCTAAGCATGTGGCACCATGCCAGCTTCCTAGCTCCTCTTCTTTTTAAAAAAAATATAAACCCCATAACTTTATCATAGAGGATAAGCTATGTGTGCATGGGCACTATTGCCATTTAGGTATAAGAGCAGGAGTATCCCCCACACTGGTGACTGTCACCTTGGCTATGCAAATACTGCATGGAGTTCGTGAATACTGGATACTGAAGGCAATAGGGAACTTTTTATTTATTTATTAAAAAAAATTTTTTTTTGAGACCGGGTCTGGCTTTGTAGTTCGGGCTGGTCCTGAACTCACTGTGTAACCCAGGCAAGGCTCAAACTCAGCAATCCTCCTGCCTCTGCCTCCCGAGTGTTGGGATGACAGATGTGAGCCACCATGTCCAGCATTGTGGTGTGTGGTACTGATTGCTGGTGGGTATGAATCACCATACCTGGTATTGTTGTATATGTGGTTATTGGGGATCGAACGAGGGACCTTGTACTTGCTAGGCAGGTACCGGAAGCACTGAGTTAAGTCTCCAGCTCCAAATAGGGGAACTTTCTGCTCAGAGGCCTGTTTAATCTATCCTGATCAAACTTGCCTTGATTCCATTCCATGTTTCCATCAAACAAGTGAAAACTGAATGCACTTTCCCTAGAGCTCGCAGAATAAAATCCCAGTCAGAAATTACATACGGTCTCCACCAGAGGCCCCAGTGGTCTGCAAAATAAACTTTTCCCTTCTGAATGAGCAAGTGGAAATAAAAGAAATGGCTTCATCCAGTGAACTGAATTAAGAAAGATTGCATACAAATATACCGTAAAGCTGGGGGTACATGAGCCGCAGCATAATGTGCTGAGTATGGGATGACACCTTGCTTAATTAGGCATTATTAAAGTGTGACCCCTTCGCCTCGAAAAGTGCGCATTACAAAATACAGAGTCAAGGAAAAGCAAAGAAGGGCGGGTTTCTGGCTTCCGAACCTCTACAGGTGTGTGGTTTTCTGCGTGTGAGTGGGTGTGCAGGGCACATGGGCAGGCAGCAGGGAAGGAATAACCAGACGTCGGAGCCGGCAGGAAGAGACCAGTCTGGGCGGAACAGAGGCTGGAAGTTCCAGCCAGAGACACAGAGCCAGTGAGACCACGGTTTGTTACAGCTTTCAGGGTACATCAGAACCACCAACCTGAGCTTCTGGGAAACACCAGTTGCTGAGCCCCGATCCAGAGTTTCCCACTCCCTGGGACTGGAATGGGCCTGAGAACCTTCATTTCTACTGAGTTCCCAGTGAGCTGCCCTGGGAGCCAGACTTGGAGACCTAGCACTGTTCAGCCTTCAGAGCGGATCCTGAGACGGGGCTTCAGACCCGCGCGGGAGATGCCTGTGCGGAGCGGGCACTCTGTCCTTGCCCTCTCTGGTCGTCTGTGTCTGAGGCTCCGCCGTGTCTTCTCCCGAGTGGACGCTGTCCGCCACAAGGCCTTCCATGCGTGGCTCCTCCAGACTCCATCTACTCCACACATGTGGTGAGGTCACAAAATGCACTTAAAAAATATATTAGCACAAGAGGAGCATTGCTAGAACCCCTTGCTTTGAACACACATGTCCTGTTATTCTTGCACCATTTGGGTCCAGCTCCAGGCCTCCTTCTGTGAGTCTCCGGGTGGAAGCAGCGTTCACTGAAGTGTGGATCGTACCTCACAGACACTCACAAAAAGCGACTCCAGGGCTGCCTTGGAAAGTGTCAGGAAAGATGGTACACTTGTGTTGGAAATGAGTGGGAGCCCTTGGAAGGGGCCTGATTCTGCGAGTCTTTTACTGAGGTAGCACAGTATTTTGATCACCTCTTATCAGTTTAATCTCCACTCCGTGGGGCTGGCTAAGCTTTTTGTTTCGACTTAACGTTCTTTCATGTTTATGTCTGTTATTCAAATCTAACACTTTAAGCAGGGTTTATATAGTCTGTGATGTGAAAGGGATGTAACAGAAATCTTGCAAAGATTATTTTATAGTCAAAGACTAGGAGGGCCATTTCTTGAAATTCTATGTTGGAGACTTGAATATAAAATTCTTGTAAGCTATTAAAGAACAGCCGATGATCACATTTAATTTCATTTCTATGGTGTGTAATAGCCCCACATTCAGACAGGGTCGTAATTGAACAGTATGCTTGATGCTTGTAGTTGTAGAGATTTGACTTCCGATTTGTAAAGTTCTGCTAAACACAAACAATGACAGCAGTGGGGGTAGAATTTGCAATGGGACAAAGACATTTTTCAAGGTTGGGATGGGTCAGACAGAAGCTCCCTTAAGAAGAGCTCTCAACTTCATCACCGGAGATGGTACCGAGGACGAATCCTGTTAGTCACTTCAGCACCTGCAGGATGAGCTATCAGGTCACTGGCGTTAGTGAGACGAGTATAATATTCCGATAGCAACTTACCACATATTTTTCTCTCCAAATTTGTGATACATGAGAATCATGTTTTTGTATGAAATTTTCCAGCAAATAATCTCCATGAAAAATTAGAATTTACCATCATCATCATCATCATCATCACCACCATCATCATCATCACCATCATCATCCTGACAGAGGGGTAAGTCCTGGGAATGGGGGTGAAGGGTTGTGCTCATTTCCTGTCTCCAATGCAAGTGCAGTAGGAACATTGAGACTCAGCGACACAGGGCCTTGGTTCCCGACCCTGGTGTCAAGCAGACCTGCCCTGTAGCTGTACAGAGAAGCTGTCTCCGCGGCCGCGCCTCCATTCATCAAACAAGAATTATCGCGGGATGACAGGGAGCAGTTTTGGTGCAGAGATCTGTATTTTTAAAAAATAAAGTACCCCCACAAAATGCTGTTGTTCACTCATTTTTGGGGAGCTACTGGTTTGAAGTATGTGACTGATCATGGCCAGACTTTCTCTCTTTGGCCCTTACAGCAGTCTGCATGGCTGGTGATTTACTGAACCACTTATGAATCCCCAAATTTCCCTTTGCACGTAATTGCTAAATGGGGAATTTTCCACATGAAAGACTTCAATTGTATTGAAAGCAACTTCAGCCATCATGTAGGATACAGTTCTCCCCGAGCTCAGCCAATGCAGGGGAATCATTTTTGAAGGAAAACAAACATTTACCTCCTTCTAGCAATGAAATATTAATTGAGCTAATCGATAGAAATTGAAATATTACTATGTTAAAACCCACCGCCCAGCCATTCGCGGGAACTCCAGACTCAGGCTGCCCCGCCTTGGGGACCTGGAGCTCACAACGCACTGACCAGGTGGGTCCGGAGAGGAAGCACAGCAGGAGCTAACGTCCCGCTGCAGGGAACAGCGGTGAGCACAGCGTGGGTCTCCAGGGAGCACCGCTCTTAGGTGCTCTGCGCTTCCACAGCCACATCCATTCAGCATCTTTCACTGTTTCCACTCTTTGCCTGTGTCACAAAATTGGACGGAGGACAAAACACTGCAAAGGCTTAACATATACAACAGCGAATGACCTAAAGGTATGTGTGGCGGGTACAGGGCATTGGTCAGTGTTGTTCTCCACAACGACTGTATGTGCAAACCTATAACTACGTCAAAATAAAAAGTAAGACTATAAAAAGAATGACACATTTTGTTTGCGTGTGTGTGTGCATGTGTGTGAGTGTGCAGGGTGAGCTCACTTCAGGATCCAGGGGCTGGGGTGGCCCAGGCAGGAGACTGTCTGTGGCCCCGCAACACAGGGATTCTTTGATTCAAGCTCTTTATTCATTGCTTTATCTAGTCTTTGTAACCCTCTTGAGAGCAGCATATTCAAATGTGGCCTAAGTCGCGCCATTTTGGAGAGGAGGAGATTAGAGCTCAGTGAGACTGGGCGGTCGCTTGGGTCCCAGCAGGTTAGAAGTTGGTGGAAGAGGGATCGGCACTTCAGTCTGACATTTAGGTTCCTGCTCTCACGGTTCTGTCCGCCACGCGATCGGTAAGGTGGAGGGGACGGATGTCTAACGGCGGCAAGTCTGGTACTTCTGGCTTATTGCCCTGTATTAGAGGAAACTCTCGGCTCACATAATGATTCAGAATTTTCACACAAAAAATTGTGTGCTGTGAATTAACAGGTCGACCATTAGAAACTTGGAGTTTAAAGCTACCTTTAAATTTGGAGTTCACTCTCATTTAATGAAAAAGTGTGGCTAAGAGATGCTGAAGGGGAATTCTCCCAGGAAAAGAACCGGCCTCTGACAAACTGGAATCTTCTAATTAAAGAGCACACTCCCCGACAGCAAGCCAGAACCTGCTTGCCTCTTAGTACTAACAAAGTGCAGGCATTTCCTATGCAGGACAAATCTTTTTTGATAAAAATCACAATGAGAAGAACATGAGGCAGTCTGTCTTCTAATATCTCTAACTCTAAATATCTCCAGTTCTTTTTCCATCCTTTGTCACTACTTTCAGGGTCTTGATTACCCTCCTTATATGTACATAATCGACTCGGTATTCCGTCTTCCATCGTGGTCTTTGTGCTTGAGGCACTGCTGTGGAGGTGGGTCTGACTAAGATGGGGACCTTCTTTCTCCGTGTGCCTGATACTTCGCTGACATAACACGGGCCCTTCACAGACGGGCTGGGAACTGAGAAGTGTTCTGTCTAGACTCTGACTTTAGTTGGTCCATGGGGAATGTAGTATTAGAACACACGGGTGAACACGTCTGGTCTGCGCAGGGAGGATATCAAATGGGGGGGGTCTCCTGTGGAAATTTCTGCCCTCTGTAAACTCAAAGACTTCTTGCTTTGTGAGTTCCGAGTCCAGTGTTTACCTTTTGATAACTGCTGACGTTGCTCAAACTCAGCAAGGGTTAAGGACCAGGTAGGAGGGAGCGTCTCGCACGAGGACCTGGGAAGTTATGGGCATTTACCTGAGCTTGGCTCCCAGCTGAGGGATGTGAACTTTATATCTGGCATTGGGCGTATTCCCTGTGCATGTAAGGAATTTGAAAGCCATAGTCAATATTTTCTTAAAAGCATTTATGTTTTCTCCAGAAAGCTCAATCAAAGTCTCAGTAATAATAGTGCCTGGGGACTTTCCTTTTTTGAAAGAATGCTTACCACTTAACACAGAAATCTTACTATTCAAACTATCACAGGGCCAAAAGTTGGCATCTTTCTTTTTTCTATTTGAATTAAATTTCCTAAGTGTTTACATTTCACACTGAACCATACATATATGAGCCACATAAGTGTACTTTTCATTTTGTTTTTTTAAAGTTCAAGAAGAAATTGGTCTGTTCACTTTCCCTGGTTAGGAGAGGGGAATACTGGTCTTTCTACTGTTTAGGGCTCCACCATTAGACTGTTGAGTAGCTCTAGAGAACTGTTGGTTTTGGAACAAATGGCAGAGAATCCTTGGTGTTACTGTCAGGCACCTGGTACTGTCCTGTGAGTGTGGCCCAGTCCTCTGAGGACTGGCAGACTGCTGACTCGGCTCCCTGGCCAGTAGCCTCAGATCTGTGCCAGGCAGGCAGATTCCTGCCATATGCACATTTCTGTTGGCAATGTAGGTGCAAGCAGAGGACGGACCTCATGACATTTCTGGGGAAAGCTTTTTATTTTTAAAAAATATATTTTTAAGCTTAAATTCCTTACAAAGGAATATTTCTCTTAGATCATTTCACCTTTGTCTCTTGTTTTAAACTCTTCCAAGTCCTTTATGGAAATCAGCACATAGAGGTGTTAAACATTAAATTTACAAGACTAAGTGATGTCAAATAAAAACAACCCTGGAGGTGAAAAATTTTCATCAGATGTAATGTCCCTCCTTTTTTGGTCAATATCTGCACACACTGCATTTTATTTTTATTTTTACTTATTTTATTTAATTAATTTTTTTTTTGAGACAGGGTCTCGCTTTGTAGTTCAGGCTGGCCCTGAGCTCACTATGTAGCCCAGGCAAGCTTTGAACTCAGCAATCCTCCTGTCTCTGCCTCCCAAGTGCTGGGATGACAGGCATGAGCCACCACGCCCGGCTGCATTTTATTTTTGATTAGGAGAGAGGCTGTTGCTACACTGTGTGACTCCAGCAATTTTTGTTTTCCTTTCCTTTGAAAGCAGTTTCACAGTGAAGTCTCAAGGTTTTTGTGGCCATCATTTTGAGGGTGCAATTCTTGTCTTATGCACTGAAGAAATAAGTAATCGCACTAGTAAGTAGAAGTCTCAGAATATAACCAGGCAGTTGTGATTAGATATCAAGAAATCTGAACCTGGGAATTAGATCCTAAAGTAGGCAGTGCAAGGTGCTAGGAGAGGAAATTGTGCGCCACTAGGGGGCCCTGTGCGAGCCCTACAGACGGAAGTTGGCCTCATCAGCACAGGAAGTGGATGCTTGAGATTGTACTTCTGCTTTTTAAAATTTCTTTGTATTTACAAGAGTTCACTTGAGAAAGAAAGTCTTGCTTCACAGTCGTGGCAAAATACAAATGCTGAGGGCAACTCCTGTGGGATTTAAACACTCTCCTGCTTCCCAGAATCTTTGGAAGGTTTCAGACCATAAGTTGAGAAAAAAGGAAACTTTGAGAAAAAAAGAAAATGAGGAGACAGAGGAGATTGTGAAGTCTGGTGACTGCCCGCCCTGAGAGGTGTTGCCTTGCAGAACAGTAAGAAAAATTAGTCTTTTTTGGGAAGAGGTTCCATAGCAGAGTTGAGTAATTTAGTTTGTTCAGGTTACAGAGTCAAGTCAACATAGGCAGAGATGGAGAATCTCTTTGGTGACAAGAATTTACCAACACCTACCTCTTCCTCAGCACGCTCTATACATGGGAAAACGGTACAAGAATATATGTTTTTGGGCTGGAGATTTAGCTCAGTGGTTCCTGTGCCTGCCTTGCAAGTGCAAGGTCCTGAGTTCGATCCTGGTAACCACATACAACAATGCTGGACGTGGTGACTCATGCCCACCAGCAATCAATACCACTTACCACAGGGCCTGGCATGGTGGCTCACACCTGTAATCCCAGCATTTGGGAGGCAGAGACAGGATTGCTGAGTTTGAGGCTTGCCTGGGCTACATAGTGAGCTCAGGGCCAGCCTGAGGTACAAAGTGAGACCCTGTCTCAGAAAAAAAAAAAAAAGAATATAAGTTTTTTGGATAAGAACAGCATGAAAGAATTAAAATGAGTTTGAGAACCTTATTAAAGTGTATCTGGACATCCCTGTGTTTACATTTGTAACCTAAACATCACTAATTCCCATTTTATCCTTAATTTCCTGGACTCAGGGAAGAAAAGAGAGTCTAAGGATATAGAATAAAACCTTTGCTAGAATCAGTTAGGAAGTAGTAACATTTTTTTCCTCTCTAGTTTTGATCCAGATTAAGACTCTAATGAAAGAGCTTATTGTGCAAAATCACATTTAAATTGCTTATAACTCTTTAAGAGGACTTTTTCCTTTTGGAATTGAATGAAATTCCTGCACAGTAGTGTACTTGCTAACTTCAGTGCAAAACTGAAAAACCTATCTGGTTTTGAGTGTTAGAAATGCCTGAGGGGAAGCTTGGGAAATGTGATTTTCAGGTACATTTTGCGGCAGGGCAGTGGCTATTAGCACAGCTCTGTCCACCCATCTGTCCATGTGTTTAAAAGCCTGTGCTGTGGGTGCTCAAGGCAAGATGAATAATGTACAGGTTTGGGTCCCTGAAGCTCGGAGGACAGAAGGCCAAGGCCGAGGGAGGGGGCCGCAGTCCAACACACACACACAGCTGGGCTTCTCTGTCCGGGCCTAGACTGTCTGTATTCATTCTGAGCTGAAGCCTTTATAACGAGACCGCATTCACTCTCTTCTTAAGCAAGGCAAAAACTGGGAATGTATTAAAAATTGGGAAATGGAGAGTGGATTATCTGGGGCTTTACCATTGAGAAGTATTTTCACCCCTAATTCTAGGGTAGGCCAGAAAGTGTGAACCTCACCTTGGTGAAATTATAACATTGTAAGATAATACGTCCCTTGATCTCTGCAAGGCCCCTGTGGATTAAAGTATTTCTTGCTCTTTTCTGACGCAGGGACATGTCCCGTGCTCATACCTTTAAGCATATAAATAGTTCAGTGTAGCGATGGACAATTTTGAGACTATTTTGAGAACCTTGGGTCTCTTTTCTGGAGTTAAAAATAGAGCGTCCAGTTCTCTTTTAATGAACATTTCATGAGCCATTCAGTTGCCCCGGCTAGAAACCGCAGAGACACCCTTCCAATTCATTTTCTCTTCTGATTGTAGAATCACATCAGCCTAATCAAGTTTGTCTCCCAAATACTGCCCTTTAGAAAAGCCACATCTAACACCCTCTATTCTACACAAGAGAAGTTTAAATTGGTTCACACTCTCAGTCTTCCTGACTTTGTTTTTCTTCTACTCCAAGGCACCTTCTATAATGTGCTATATTTTAAAAGCATTTTTAAAATGGACAAATAAAGATTATGTTTGATTTGAAATATGTATACATTGTAGAATGGTGAAACTGAGCTAATTAACATATGATTACCCTAATATATTTGTCTTTTTTGTGGTAATCCACAAAAAATAATATAATCCATTCTGCTAGCAATTTTCAAGGATATAATACATTACTGTTAGTTAGAACCACGTAGAAATAGATCCTTTGAATTCCTTTCATTTCTTTTTTTTTTTTTTTTTGAGACAGGGTCTCGCTTTGTAGTTCAGGCTGGCCCTGCACTCACTATGTAGCCCAGGCAAGCCTTGAAACTCAGCAACCCTCCTGCCTCTGCCTCCTGAGTGCTGGGATTACAGGCACGAGCCACCACGCCTGGCACTGTGGTATGTGTGGTATTGATGGCTGGTGGGTGTGAGTCACCACACCCAGCATTGTATGTGGTTACCGGGGATCGAACTCAGGGCCTTGCGTTTATGAGGCAGGCTCTGGAACCACTGAGCTAAATCTCCGGCCCTCCTTTCATTTCTTGACCTGCAGTTTTTATCCTATGGCTAGGGTCTCCCTGTCTATATTCTGTAAAGTATTTATCTGAAAACTTTCACTGATTCATCCACTCGTGCAGTCATTCAGAGCTTCCAGAAGACCCTGCAGGAATGAAAGGGGGATTAAAGGGGTGCTGCTGTGCTGACCGTCGGGGCGCCTCTCTCTGGGAGCTCGGCACCCTGCCACCCGCTGGCCCGGCCCGACCTTGGGTCCTCAGGCGTCTCAGGCCGCACTCTGTCCCTTTCCTCTCACCCCTTCCCCCTCTGGCTGGGTCGGTCGCCGGGACGCGATGAGCAGTCAGCACAGTTTAGAGAGGAGCGTCAGTGCGGCGGACGCTCTCGGGGGGACTCTGGGCCGGCCCCCAGGCTAGACCATCCTGGCAGAGCGAGCACCGGGGTGCAGAGCAGAGGGGCGGCCGGAGAGGAGAGCCCACCAACCCCAGCGCCTGGGGCGGGCCCCGGGGCCGCGCGGACCCCCCTCCGCCCGGCGCTCTCTTCCTCCCCCGTCCCGTCGGTGCGCAGCGGCCCAGCTCACGCAGAGCCGTCACCTCGCCGAGCCGCGGCTTGAACGGCCGCTTCACCGTTCTGATTTGTGCGAATGTTTCTCTTTTCAATGACCTTGAGCTCTTCACGGGCCGAGTCAGTGCACGTGTTGGACATTTTATTGGTACGTTATATATACACATCACAGTGACACTCCACATTGAGAATTTGTACCAGTACGTGACAACTTAATTCTCCATTTTCTCCCTCCCCACCCCCACCTCCTCCCCGCCCCTATATGCACAAGCAGTGTTTCCTTTTGTTCTTTAGTATCAATTTTTTTCTTTCTTTATTATTTACCCCTAAACCCCACCACCCCTTGAATATTTATTGTTTCACAATATCAATCATGCGTTCTAGAACACATTTACAGCTCAGTGCGTTTTATCTTTGTGCCCAAGCACCTGCCTGCACAGGGCCTGGTTTGCCGGGGTGTCAGTAGACCCTTGCCAGCTGAATGAATGAGAAAGCATAGCCCTTCTTCAGCTCGTGGTTTACGTTCTTCATTTCTCTCCAGGTCCTTTGATTCTAGACTTCAGCAAAGAACATCCCTTTAGCTGAATCGAGTAGACTTGGCTAGTTCCTGAGGGCCACTTCTTTTTTGGCCTTTTAGGAACTATTTAGCCATCAATCCAGATTTTTTTGTAACAGTAGTGGAGGATTTTCTTTCAGTAGGATTTTGTCAGTCAAAGAGAATAGACGGATGGTCTCAGAGCATTTTAGGAAGGGAAAGAAAGACAAGAGAACCAAAGTGTCTCCTTTGATTATCTCCGGCTACTGCGCTTCTTCTGGAAGTTTTGTTTCTGTGTTGACCCTTCGATTCCAACCACAACTTGAGTGGGTGAGGGCAGGGCCAGCTGACATATTGGTCTAGTTATAAATGGTCCTAAAAGGTCCCCTTTGGCTTTGGCTAATGTCTGGGCTTAGGCATCTTTGCAAGGCTGAATTATTTCTAGGTCAACCCTTTCTAGGTTCTCTTCTCCTAAGAGAATGCTTACAAAGTCAGACGAAAGCTATTTTCTAAGCGATGTAAGGGGAAAGGGGAAGGTTTCAAACTTACTGCTCTTTGTGGGAAGGCAGGGAGCAGGTCGATATCTTGAAACTCCTGTCTATTCTTGAGGGTCCCCGGTGCACTCCCCACTCCCTTTCCAGTTCCTCTCTGCCTGTCTTCAGTGAAGGCGGGCGTCTGGAATCAGGGAGAGGGAGGGCAAGGCCTGGAAGGTGGCAGGGTGCCCGCATTCCTTTGCCTTCTGTTGTCTCGAGAGCGATGCCAAGTCATCCGGTGGCTCCTTGCACCCGAGGAAAGGATTATTAATTGTTCTGACCGCTCGGTCTAGGATGCCCCCTCGCCGACATAGAGTCGCTATGGTAGAGATATCAGAATCACAGACACAAGGACACTCAGTGGAATTAATATGGTGCCGACGGAGGCCTGCGTGGGTCTGAGTTTCTGTGTTCTCCCGACACTCCCTCATCCTCGTGGGGTAGCCAGGGTGAACTGACAGAGAAGGAAAGCAAAGGCAATTGATGGCCTCGCTTTGCAGCCACCGAGGGACCAGGCCTCCCTGTAATGAGTACAATTCGTGTGCTCAACGGCGGAGGAGAGGAGAGGTGCTGACGCAGCTCTTGCTTTGATTGCTTTCATAATTTATAGGGGAAACCTAATGGGGGGGAGGGGAGGGGGAGGAGGGAGGGAGAGAGAACCCTACTAATAACACCTGTACTGTTCTGCCCTGTGCCCGCTGACCCTCCTCGGGAGACTTGGTTGACCGCTGCAGAGAGTAATGTCCGCCTCCCCCACCTCCTCGGCCGATCCCAAGGCTAGGGCCTTCCCGTCTGCCGCGGGGACAGAGCAGCCTCACGCAGAAGCCATCAGGTCACTTCCAGAGCGGACAGGGTCGCTCCGTCTGCCGCTCACTCCAGCACTGACCTCCGCGCGACGGTGCCCAGGGTTCCAATTAGTGCTAATTGCCACCAGCGGTGGAGAAAGAGTCGGTGACAAATGTCTGCTAAGAGAAGGGCCGAGACCCCTAACTCGCTTCCTGGGGAGCGTGCCCGTGAGTCAGGGAGATAAAACCACAGGCTGGCGGGGCAGGAAGCGGGAGACGATCATTACCCAGAGCCCTGGCCTGGCTCATGACAGCCCGCGCCGGCCACTGGGAGTCACGCTTTCATTAATTTTCCTAGAAAGACGAATTTTGCCGTTGCTTCCGGAGCTCTTATTTCGGTGTGCAAAGACTCCAAAGGATCCCGAAGCGAGAGTCGCTTCAGTTATTGACGGTGTAAAAACCCACTGCCTCACTCTTGCTTGGCGAAGCAGCGGTAGATCTTTAGGCCCAAAGAAATAAATGTTTAACGGACTTGGTAGAACGTGTCAAAATTTCCTGGATAAAGTTAGGTAAGTTAGCATGACGTTTTGAGTCTTGCAAATAGACAAGGAAACATGAAAGCAGACATTTCCCTTTGTTATTATAGGCACCCCGAACTCGGTGAGTGGAAAATTCTCTCAGAGGGCACTGGGGGTCACGATGTCAGAGATTTACATGCGCGCGAAAAGTGCTGCTTTGCCTTAAGCCAGGAAAAAATGGGGGTTCTTCAGACTGGACCGGTTGGGTCTCGAAGAGGGCGCCGCATTGTTTGTGCGGCCGCCTAGGCGGAGCTTGCTTCCTGCCATCGCCAGCGCCGATGTAAGCAGATTTCCCGTGGAAGCAGCGCCTCCGCTTTCTGATCTCTGCTTTCAGGAAAGAAAAGTAACTTCCAGCTGTCCCAGATGTTATGATTACACACTGAGGAACACACTTTGAGTTAAAATAGCTACAGGAGCTTGACTTCCACCCTCTTTAGCATCATAAGTTTTCTTATTAGTTATGTTCTGGAAGTGTTTTTAAGGGTGAGGTAAACTGATACGCAAGTTTCCATGAAACTTATTATGATTACTAGTAAATTTCTCTGTAAGACTTTTTTTTTTTTTTTTGAGACAGGGTCTCACTTTGTAGTTCTGGCTGGCCATGAGCTCACAAGGTAGCCCAGGCGATCCTGGAACTCAGCAATCCTCCTGCCTCTGCCTCCCCAGTGCTGGGATTACAGGTGTGAGTCACCATGCCCAGTATTGTTGTATGTGGTTACCAGGGATTGAACCAGGGCCCTTGCACTTGCGAGGCAGGCGCTGGAACCACTGAGCTAAATCTTTGGCCCTCCCTGGTAAGATTTTAACTGTTGGAGCCTAGTCCTTGATTTACTGATAATGAAAAATAGTAAAATATCCTATTGTTTTAATATTTATGAAAATAAAAGTAAGTAAATTGAATAACAAGTGATTTTGAAGGTGAGACTTGAAAGAATTTGAGTAGGGACTAAGGTCTGGAGGAATATTCTAGAAAGTACTCTGGGTATTTTGAGGGTAGAGAATAAGAAGTTTCTACTGTGAGCACCAGATGGCGCCACGAGACCAGGACTTGGTGTTCAGATACTTTTTTTTTTTTTTTTTTGCTGGTGGTAGTGCAGAAAGGATGGAACTGCCCAGGGTTTCTTTTTGTTGCATCTTCTTGAGTATTTCTTTATTTCAAACAGTCATCAGCCACTGCAGTAAATGATACATAAAACATAAGCACTGCACATATTAATAGGGTGCTATGTGATGTTTTGATTTATGTGCAGTTTGGTAATTAAATGAAGGTGTCTACTCTCAAACATTTAGCATTTCTTCGTGAGGGCAACATTCAAAAATCCGTTCTTCTACTTTTTGAAATGTACGGGGCTCACTGTCTTCTCTGGGCACCTCACCACACGTTTGGCACCAAGAACCTCTTGCTTGTCTCTGTCCAAAACCCAGGGTCTGATGGTCAACTTTCCCCATCTCTCCCTTCCCCACACCCTCTCCAGCCTCCTCTCAGCTTCTACAGGACCAGCTTTTAGATTCCACATCTGAGTAGATTCTTTCTCTTAACATAGTGATCTGCATTTCCAAAATGACTGGCTTTCATCCTTTCTGTGGCTGAACGGTTTTCCTATCCCTTCACCAGCTGGTGAACAGACGTCACGCGCCCCTGTTCCTGGCTGTGGGAGGTAGCGATGCGACAGTGATCAGGGGCGCAGACGGCTCTTCGACCTACTGATTTCATCTTCTCCGGGTACGTACTTAGACCTGGCTGGATCGTGTGCTGGTTCTATTTTTAGTCTTTTGAGGAGCATCTTGCCATTTTCCATATGGCTGTATCGTTTACACTGTCGCCAGCCGTGTGTCAGGTCCCGCTGGCAGTGTGCGCTTGTGAAAACAGAACCTAAATGATGATCTTTTCCCTCTCGCAACCCTCCCAGCACGTGAAGAATCAGCGTCAGGAGGCCGACTGGCTGCGCGAACCCTGTGTAACCTAGTGCGTAGCAACTTCTCTGACCTCACTTCCGGCCACGCCCTCCCGTCTTCCTGCGCGTCACTCGTGGTTGCTTCTTTGTGGTTCTGCAAGAGCAACGCTGCTCGCTCAGGGCCTCCGCTTCAGCTGTTCGCCGTGTCTCTTCTTCACGGCTCCGGGAGGAAGACCGAAGGCTTCGGATCTCGGCCCAGCAGCACTGCAGGGTTAGACTGTTCAGTCAAATACTCGCCAGCGTTGCTGTGGCTTAATTTTCTGAGTTTCTTTTCTTCTTCTTTTTAAAAATTGAATTCTTGCCGGGCGAGGTGGCTCACGCCTGTCATCCCAGCACTCGGGAGGCAGAGGCAGGAGGATTGCTGAGTTCGAGGCTTCCCTGAACTGCATAGTGAGCTCAGGGCCAGCCTGAACTACAAAGCGAGACCCTGTCTCAAAAAAAAAAAAAAATAGAATTCTTTACTGGTACATTCTATAGACAGCTCACAGTCACAGTGAACATTGGGGAATTTGTACCAGTATTTGACACGAGTTAATTCTCATTTCTACCCATATCCCTACCCACCCCATACCCCACTCCCTATATACATGTGCTTTCTTTTTTTGTCAAATCATATTTATTCTTTCCCCTCATTACTTTCCCCTACCACATTCCCTTTGAGTATGTCCTATTTCACAAAATCTATCATACATTCTAGAACTCATTTACATCTACAGGTTCTTGTACTAGAGTAAAGACAGTATTTACATATCTGTGACCTATTTATTTCACTTATTAGTGTGTCCTCAGGGTGTGTCCATTTGCACATAAATGAATGAAACGTGTCGGAGTTTCTTAATTATAACCTGCCTTTCTCCATTCATTTCCTCCCTACTTTATTTCCCTATGTTCCCTTCTTTTTCTTTCTTTGCTTTCCCTTCTCATCTCCATTCTGCCTGTCAGCTGTCCACCTGTCCATCTGTCCATTGAATGACTCCCAAATGCGAGCGTCCCGGAATGCTAACTCCACGAAAGCCGAGATTTTTACTTATCATTCTTTGCTATTTACCTCATCACTAGCAAAATAGCTTTTCTCAGGTATAGAAGGAAGTAGCAGGTGTTTGAGATTTTGTAAGCTAGGCATTTATAATCTAATATTTAGATTATTTGTCTTGGTGAAATTCATCATAAATGAGTCAAGTTTTTAAACTTACCAAACACTGAGCAGTAACTAAGCGGGAGGCTAGGCGATGGCTCCCGAAGGGAAACCTGGAGCTGACGGCTGAGGAGTTGCACTTTGTGGGCAGTACAATGACTTTCTACACATGATTTCATGTGTACTTTCAGTGATATTCTGAGACAAATGCTTTGATCTCTAATCTTCTCTTATAGGGTCGGAAACTGAATTTAATTAAGTTAAATAATTTACATCCCTGTTCAAACCTGCTGTGAAATAGTCCTGTTCAAACCTGCTGTGAAATAGTCTACACTTGAAGGAATCCAATAACAGGATTAAATTAGGAGTTTGTCAGGTAATACACATATTGTAGAGAGACTAAAAAATGAACAAAAGCACAAAACTGGTCACCAAAAGGAGAACCAGATGATCAAATTAATTAAGATGTATTTGACAAAGAGCTGAAAAGGATTTTGCAAACATTAAAAAAAAAGATAAAAGTTCAGTGGATAAAATAAAGTCTAGAGAGAGCTGAAGAGACTCAACAAGCAGACAAAGAGAGAATTAGTGAACCAAAAGACTGATCTAAGGAAATTACAAAAATATAGCACAGAAAGACCAGGAGAAGAAAATACCTGGAAGAGAAATTTAGAGATGTTAGAAGACCTAGCATGAAGAGAGAGGCCAGGATGTAATGGGATAATATTTTTAAAATGCTGAAGGTAAAGGGTAGTCAATAAAAATTCTGTATTCATTGACCATATTTCAAGGGTCAGCTAACATATGGACATTTGGACAAAAAGAAAAATGGAATTAGTTTGCCACTAACAAAACCCATATTTTTGTTAACAGTACTGGGGTTTCTCCTAGGGCTTCCACACACTGAGCGGTATCCACCTCCAGCCCTTTTATTTGTTATATTGAGACGGGTTTTGTTAAATTGCCAAGTAGCCCAGGTTACGTTTCAACTTGTTTTCTGCCTCAGCCTCCCAGAGTGCTGGGATTATAGACACGTATCAGCATGCCTGGCTTTGTCCCCAACAGAACTGCCCATTGAAAACAGAAGCATAAGGGCTGGAGATTTAGCTCAGTGGTTCCAGTGCCTGCCTCGCAAACTCAAGGTTTGATCCCCAGTAACCACACACAATTCTGGGTGTGGTGACTCACGCCCACCAACAATCAACACCACACACCACAGTGCCGAGAGTGGTGGCTCACGCCTGTCATCCCAGCACTCGGGAGGCAGAGGCAGGAGGACTGCTGAGTTCGAGGCTTGCCTGGGCTACATAGTGAGCTCAGGGCCAGCCTGAACTGCAAAGCGAGACCCTGTCTAAAGAAACCCCCCAAACCAGAAACCAAACAAACAAACAAACAAACAAACAAACAAAAAAACCTGGAAAGATAAGAGATGCTTCTGGAGGGAGGAAGTGGAAGTCAGCAGGGAGCTGTAGGGTGTGAGAAGGAAGCTTGCACACGTGGGTACACGTGTCTGACTGTTTACCAGATAGGGGACAAGGACACCGACGGGCTATATTCCATCCAGCACGCGGACTCATGTTCCCTCAAGGCCGTGTCTGCCAGAGTGTTGCTGGTCTTTGAACGTTAAATGGGCTCTAGACTGATGGCGTAGCCCTGCGTGAAGTGAAGACCCACCCGGTAGCGGCTTCTGCTGCTTTGTGAGCTCCAGCATGGGCACAGGGCAGAGTACACAGAGCAGAGGGCGCACAGGGTGAGGTGCCAGGCGAGGATGGGCGCAGCCTCCAGCCTCGCCCTCCTCCGGGCACTGTTCTCCTCCTTGTTCTCTTCACTGCCCTGGATTTTCCTCCAGTGCTAGGAATCGATCACAGGGCTTTGCAGATGCCAAGCACAGGCTCCAACCACATTGTTCTATCTTTGTGTAATCAAAATGCAAACAGCTTGACATCATACTAATGCACTGCACGGCCAGGCTCGCTGGCCCACACGTGTAATCCTAGCACTTTGGAGGCTGAGGCAGGAGGATCACCACAAGTTACAGGCTAGCCTGGGCAACAGAGTGACTTTAGACTCAGCCTGAACTATACAGTGAGACCTTTCCTCAGTTCCACCGCCCACAGACCCCCACTAAACCAATAGAAAGAGGATTTATACTTTACAAAGAAGTAAAGGAGTAAATAATACATGACAAAATTAATAGGAAGCAGAAAGGAGGGAAAAGATGGAGTGAAAAAGGTCACAGGAAGCATTAAATAAAGGAGCTCAATAAATAATTGCATTACATTTATTACTCGTTATCCAGAGATTATTGGAATAGATTTAAAACTTTTTACAGTCAGAAGGAAAAATACACAGCAGCTGTATGCTATTTAAAGGGACATATTTAACAAATGATTGAAAATTAAAGGGTAGAAAAAAGATGCAAAAGCTAAAAACCCAAAGAAAGCAGGTCTGGTGGGCACAGTGCTGCCCACCTGCCAACCCGGCCCGGGAGAAACTGATACAGGAAAAAGCTAAGTTCCAGCGCAGCCCGGGCAACGTCATGATTTGCTGAGAGCACATGTCAAGATTAAAAATAGAATGGCTTGTGGTTGAAGCTCGGGGCAGAGGGCCTGGGCTTAATCTCCACTCGGAAAAAAAAGCCAGTCTAACTCTATTAGCAGCAGTAACATGGGCTCTGTGGGAAAAGCTACTATTAAGGCTAAAGAAGACTTAATACATTTTGATAAAAGGACTAATCCAGGAGCAAACTGTAAGGCTACAACCATGTCAATCTTGTGATCACCTAATGAAGGAGTTTATATCTACACATCCCCAAACTGACACAATTTCCTGGCAAACCTGACCACCCACCTTTGGAGTGGGTGACTCTGTCTACCTCTGCCAGTGATCGGTAGATCATATAAAATAAAAGTCGGTGTAGGGCAGGGGAATGGGGAAAATATGAGAATTAAATCGTGTCATATACTGATACGAATTTCCAATATTGAGTATGATCATGATGTGTATTACAATGTACTAAAAGATAAAAATATATAAACAAAAAAAATCAATGTAGGCACACAGATTAAAAGCTTGGTTTTGGACTGGAGATTTAGCTCAGTGGTTCCGGAGCCTGCCTCAGAAGTGCAAGGTCCTGAGTTCGATCCCGGTAACCATATACAATGCTGGGCGTGGAGACTCACGCCCACCAGCAATCAATACCACATACTCCAGTGCTGGGCGTGGTGGCTCACGCCTGTCATCCCAGCACTCAGGAGGCAGAGACAGGAGGATTGCTGAGTTCCAGACTTGTCTGGGCTCCATAGTGAGCTCAGGGCCAGCCTGAACTACAAAGCGAGACCCTGTCTCAAAAAAAAGAAAAAAAAAGAAAAAAAAAAGCTTGGTTTTATCTGCCCCGAAGAGAATGAAGGCGTGTTTAGGAGGATTCTGCCGAGCTTTCTTCAAGAAATGAAGGAAACCTGGATGGAGACGGAGTCGCCAGATCGAAAGGGAAGAACTCAGAGAGAACCGGGGACTGAACAGGGCTGTGGCAACCAGTTTCGACCAACAAGGCTGAGGCCGAGGGAGGGCAGAATGGGAGGTCTGCGTGTCCAGGCGGGAACTACTGACTTCTAAGGGAGTTTCAGGGAGAGGCTGGACGTCATCTGCCTGGCCTTGTCCCAGTGGAGTCAGCTCCCAGCACCTCGGGCCTTCCGGACGCACTTGTTCAATGATAACAGAGCTGATTCATCCACTCCTGATAGATATCTGCTGGTGGAAGTGCTACCAGATCAAGCTGGTAATACTCGAGAGGCTTATGTTGAAGCGGCTAATTCTATTATCTATGAATTTGTCATAGAAAATAATCAATAGGAAAACTTTTATTATCTATGGGTTATTATTATCTATGACTTTAATAGGAATTGATTAGGGCACTTAGTAGATAAGAGCTTTTCCTTTCAAGTGGATTACAGAAATGGCTGCTGCTTCTTTAAGGGCAATCTATGTCCCGAGTCAGAGCCAGACGGTGATAGTAACAGCTATCGCTCACACGCGCTTGAGAGCTTATCCGTTGTCACTGTGATTTTTCACAGCGATGGCATGATTTATACAGGCCCTGTCTGCAGATGAGGAAATCTGAAGATAGAATCACACGACAGGATGTGATTTTTGTGAAGTCAGACGAGCCCTTGACCTTCAAGTCTCCTGCAGGTTTTATGATACAGACTTTCCAGAAGGAAAAGCAGAAATGAGAGAAGCCAGGCTCTTGTTTCTGTCTGGTGCTTAATTCTGTGTTTTGTTCTCCATCTCATCTCTGGCCCTCATGTATCTGTTTCAAGGTCTTATGTCTATGGTAGAATTTTGGTCATGGATTGGTTTATAAACATGCAGATACTTTGTGTGTGTTTCCTATTTATCCTTTTCTGTGCCTTTGGCCTCCTTCCTCCTACCGTGAGCCTTCCTGTACGGAAACCAGTGAAGGACAAAAAGTACTCTTCCAGGGTGGATTCTGTTCTCTGGGCGGAAGCCTGAAATCTCCCAGACCAACCAATCACACCTCTTGTTGATTCCCGTGAGTCCAGAGACAGTCAGAACCTCTGCATCTCCAGACAGAAGGGAGTCGAAGCAGTAGAAATGCTGAGGCCTATGGCCTGGAATCTCTCTTTTGCACTTCCGCTCCTCTCTGTGTGTCTCCCTTACACTGCAGAGACTGAGAGGCAGTCAGCAACACTTGACACAGCGGGAGGGACAAGTGTCCTTTCTATTCAGAAGCAATACGTCAGTAAGCTTTTCTGTGTTCATCAAGAGGAAAATGCATCTGTTTTTCTGGTATCTCTGACATGAAATACAAATTGTACAAATGCAGCTTCTAACGTAATTGTAATAGTCCTTAGATTTGCTCATTATATTTTTCAAAAATCACATGTAATCTCTTTCTGTCTTCCTCCCTCGACTACGCATTCCTTGAGCATAAGGACCATGTCGTTGCATCTTCAAAAACCCTCTGGAGCACCTGCCATTGTGTCTAGCACAAAAGGAAGCTCATAAATGTTTCAGCCTTTCAAATTTGGTGAGTAAATATCGGCAGTGAAATGTGTAATGCATAAAAGTCCTTTCAAAGGCGTCAGAAAATGGGCCGGAGGGTTAGCTCAGTGGTTCTGGGGCCTGCCTCGCAAGCGCAAGGTCCTGAGTTCCAACCCCGATAACCACATACAATGCTGGGCGTGGAGACTCACGCCCACCAGCCATCAATACCACATATCACAGTGCCGCGCGTGGTGGCTCACACCTGTCATCCCAGCACTCGGGAGGCAGAGACAGGAGGATTGCTGAGGTCAAGGCTTGCCTGGGCTACATAGTGAGCTGAGGGCCAGCCTGAATTACAAAGCGAGACCCTGTCTCAAAAAGGAAAAAAAAAAAAAAAAGACATCAGAAAAGCATTCATAGAAATGGGTGAATGAGTGAAAGGATTTATGAGCTGAAGGATGGTCGAGGATGTCAAGGAGGTGGCCGCGCTGGTGGCCAGTGGAGATCCCAGTGTCCGAGACAGTTCCCAGTAGCACAGCTGCTGGCTCGTCCTCTGGCTTTCAAAGTTCCTTGCTGAGATCTAAACACAGGAATCTCCGCTTAGCGTAAACAACCCTATTCACTGACATTCGCTTGACACCTGTTGATTGATTGCCTGTTATGCACCAGGCACAGTTCGCGGCACTAGGCCTAAGACTAAGACAGGAAAGAAGCGATTCTCTTCTACTGAGTTGACGTTCGTGCCTCGCCCTTTCCCTCCTTTCTGGGACAGAACACATGACCCCCATGACTGAAAAACCGAGCGCTGTCTTTGGACTCATGTCTGCTAAGCGGCATGGTGGCAGGGTCTGCTCGTGGCGAGGGGTGGGAACGAGCCGGGAGGGGATGTGGCCTCCGGTCGTACCCCCGGGAAGGGAAGGGGTCTCTCTGACCTGCCTCTGCGTCCTGGCAAGTTGGCTGCAAAGCCCCATCGTCCCATGGCCTTCCAAACACATCGGCTTTGGCGGGGATTTTAGATCTAAACCATTACAGTTGGGGTTGATATTCATCCAAGACCAAAACTTAATAGTAATTTCAAAAGTGACAAGTGTTAGAAGTTCTGTATTAGGAAACAAAACATGGCGCAGGCTCTGTGGGCTCTGGGAAGAGCACCGTGCCCGTGTCTCGGATGGTGCAGAGAGGAGAGGCCCGCGGAGCAGGCGCCACTGAGCTGAGCCACCCAGGGGCCCTGGGAGAAGACATTTCCCGGTGGAGGGCGAGGGTGGTTCTCCGGGGCTGGGACGGGGTGGGGAGAACAGGCGGGCGGAGGAAAGGACCGGGCGGCCGGCTCTGACGGGGCCCTGTGGCTTTTCCTCCGGTGGGGAGGAAGCCAGTGGAGGATTCCGACCAGGAGAAGGTTATGACGCAGCCGAGCGGCGTCAGAGCACCCTCTGGCCGCCGAGTGAGGGTGACGGGAGGACAGCTGCTGTGGGAAGGAGCAGCGGTTGAAGGGGTTGTGGTGGTTTTATTCGAACAATAGTAGCAATCCAGTTTATTGTGATAAGTGCCATAAACTTAAAATGCTATGAAAATGCACAAGAGTAGTACTTGGCCCCAGAGGAAGTGGCCTCCTGGCTGGGCTGTGGGTGAGGCGTGGCCCCGGCCAGGCGTGCAAACGGGCCCCAGAGGGCAAGGTGCCGCCGGCGTGAGGGGGTAACGAGGTGCTCCCCACGGGATACACGGGAGACGGATCCACTCCCCCGGGGAGGACATGGGGTGGCGGCACAAGGGGAGCAGAGAGCGGAGGGTGAGGCCAGGTCAAGAGCGGGTGCCGAGCTGGGGGCCTTGGCTTCATCTGGACGCCCGCAGAAAGCCACGGAGGTGCCGAGGGCGATGGACGCCTTCAGCTGGGAAGCCGGGAGCCTCGCTCCGAAGCCAGACTGAGCACGGGCGGGGCGGGGCCCGAAAGGGGCAGCTCACGTTCTGCAGAGAAAGGGCAAAGCCTTTGACCAGGGTGAGGATGAGGATGGGGGAGTGGAAAGAAGCCTCTTTTAATCCTGTTTCTTTGTTTGCCTGTGTGGGTCCTTACTAGAGCTTCTAGGCTGAAGGACGTCAGATTAGCGCCACAAAAGCGTTTTAAGATGTCACCGCCGGGATTTGTTCCCCTGACTGTCCTCAAAGCCCCAGGGCTGTCTGTGCCTCTACCCTTGGCAGGAGGGAGCTACAGACACCCAGGCTCTGTTTCCCCGCTTCTCCCATTGCCTGTTCCCGGATCCCGCACGGCAACAATTCCTCTCCAACTTTCCTGGTGACGGCGTCTCCAGTGCGAGCGGAACGAGGCCTCTGTGTCCTGGGAGCGGGCGGGGCCAGAGCCGACCTGGCTGCGCACAGCGGGGCACGTCCAGGGGAAGAGGGCCGGCCGCGGGCGGAGGCCTGGGCGCAGCGCAGCCAACACGCAGGACCGGCTGAGGAGCATCTGCGGGCTGAGGCCTTTTATCCAGGGTGATTTAGATAAATGTAGTCGGGGTAGCTCAGGCAAGCCTCGAACTCAGCAATCCTCCTGCCTCTGCCTCCCGAGTGCTGGGATGACAGGCGTGAGCCACCACGCCTGGCATTTGTGGTGTGTGGCACTGATTGCTGGTAGGTGTGAGTCACCACGCCTGGTATAGTGGTATGTGGTTATGGGGGCTCGAACTAGGGATCTTGTGCTTGCCAGGCAGGTGCTGGAACCACTGAGCTAAATCTCCGGCCCCTCGATGACTTCTTTTGTCCCAAGCTCCTGAGGCCAGCATTTGAGAATCTTTCCTGTCTGGCTGGAGCTACCTCATCCTACCTGCCTGTGCTCTTTGTTCCTGGAATATCAGGGCCATTCGGTCTGTCATCTTGTCCATCTACCTCCATCCAGCCGAAAGTGCTTCCTGTCCTCTCGACTAATGCAAAACTTTAAATGCCCAACTCTGCCCGCGACCCTCCTGACCCCTCTGAAAACAGGTGGGCTCCTGCCTTTCCTTCTGCAGTACCTGAGCCTAGGAGTTGCTGGTGAGGCCCAAAGAGCGCGACGAAAGCAAAATAGAAAGGGCTGATGTGGACGAACTGTGCTTCCCAGAAGGGAGCTCTCGAAACTTCCTCCAAGAAATAAACGCCTTCAGGACAGGCGTCTTTTCCTCTGGTCCCTGGAATATCAAATATCTCCCTCCCTCAGCATAGTCCTTGTTCAAGATCCTCAGGATATTTTTGCATCAGTGACTGAGCAGCCTTCGGGCTCATTCCCAGGCACACGTGGTGTGTGGAGTCCGAGGCGTCCTCAGTGACCTCAGCTCTCAGTTTTCTGTCCAAATGTGTAGTTGCTTCTTGTGTAACTCTGGCCCCCAAGCTGCTCTGGGGGCCCTTGTCTGTGGACAGGAGCAGGAGAGCCTGCACCTGCAGGATCAGGTTATTAAGACGAAAGTGTGGAGGGTGCACATCTTGAATGCTGAGGACGCTGCTTTGAGCACGACTCCAGATAGACATTCCTGCTGATGTGGCCCAGGAACCGTGGATTGGCAGGTGGTACAAAGTCCTCATGAAGACCCAGAGCATAGCCACCACCTCTAGACTTGTTTGCAGCATCCTCTACACACGCGGGTCCTGTGTGTGCATAGGGGGCATCGACTGATTTTTCCAAACCTGAACAAGATGGACTTGGGGCTAGCAGGGTCAGTAGCGTTCAGCAGCCTGAGCTCACTGAGGGTATCGTGTTGGTGCTTTTCTTAACACAGGCAATGTGCTGTGGATAATGCCTTCTTGTAGAGCTACATCACATGGAAATCGAGCTGTGGATTTTCCTAGCATCGTCAGCCCCAGTACCCTGCGTGTTTAACTCAGCCTCCTTACGCTGTTAGGGAGCACCCTCAATGGACCACTGGGCATCTGCCGTGATGCTCACATGAAACAAACCTCTAAAAAATTTAAAGTAAACCTTTTAGAATTCCCACCAGGGAGTGTGGTAATGTGGAAAGGTAACAGGTCTGTGACATGGGAAGCCTTTTCTGTTAGTCTCTTTGGAAAGCATTTTTTTTCCCCTCGTTTTCCTGACTTCGCTTTCTTTCGATTTTAAAAAAGGAATTTCATCATTTCATTAAAGAAAACATTTTAGGATGCATGTTATTCCAGAAATTACAGATAAAAGTGACAGAATCACAGTTTCTAGCCATTTTGAGTTACATTTTATCAAAGTTTGCTCATTCATAATTTTTTAATTGAATTCTTTACTGGTACAATTTATGTACATCTCACAATCACACATAACATTGGGGAATTTGTACCAATATATGACACAAGTTAATTCTCATTTTTACCCATATCCCTACCCACCCACACCTCCCCATCATTCATAATTTTTATGTGGACAGTCACATCTAGATTGGGGTGACGGGAAGATAGAGGAAGTATATGCTGAAATGTTAAATTAATTTGCATTTTGAAGAACCGTATAGTGTCTAAATAGTAAACAATTTGAAAGAGATTTGTATTCTAAATGTTGACTCTAATAATTAATTTTTAATAAACTCTGCTCCCAATATATGATTGATTAGAATGGCCAAACTTAAAAGTCATTATTTTGTGTGGCACACATGTATTCATGCACATATTTCACAATGATGGAATTAATAGGGCTCCGTTTTTAATTATTTTGAGAAGTCAGTAGTTTGCATTAGAAATCCAAAATAATTTAGCCACCAGCTGTATAGTATGGTCTGTCTTTTAATTTGAGTGAATGAGGCTGGATGACCGGGGGTGACACAGGCTTTGACTAGAGACAAGGTACGACCCAGTGTGCCCTGTAAACATGTGGATGATCGATTCAGATGATTGCAGCTCCACGTATGAGCAATGTTGTGGTTCATCTTTCATTTATTCATGCATATATGGCAGTTTATTTTATATACAATCTGGCTGTGTAACTCAGTAATTATGACAGTTTCCCAAAGATTTCTGGGCTCTGTGAATTAAGAAATGTCCCTCATGGGCTGGAGGATTAGCTCAGTGGTTCTGGCGCCTGCCTCACAAGTGCAAGGTCCTGAGTTCGATCTCTGGAAACCACATACAATGCTGGGTGTGGAGACTCACGCCCACCAGCCATCAATACCACATACCACAGTGCCGGGCGTGGTGGCTCACGCCTGTCATCCCAGCACTCAGGAGGCAGAGACAGGAGGATTGCTGAGTTCGAGGCTTGCCTGGGCTACATAGTGAGCTCAGAGACAGCTCGAACTACAAAGCGAGACCCTGTCTCAAAAAAAAAAAAAAAAAAAAAAAAAAAAAGAAATGTCCCTCAGAACCTTGTTTTTCTTCCGGAAGGACCTGTAAAGAGCAAAGATCGCTTTTCAGGGAGACAAAGGACAGTTAGAGTCCCGGGGGGACTCTCTTCTGTTGGGTGTTTTCTGGACCCTCACCTGCAGGCTTCGTTTTCAAATGTCTGTGACAGCAAACAGACGGGTGCCTTCGGGACTTCTCTAGGGAGCCCTGTCCCCACCGCTTTTAGGGTGAACCCTGTACCTTTTTATATAAGGCTCAGATCAGTGCTGGGCTCAAGAACAGACTTCTTCCTTAGAGCAAATTATGGGACCACGACGCAGTAGCCAGAGAGCTCGGCGATCCTTTGTGCGTCCTCCTGTTAAACATGCGGCTCTGCAAGGGTGGAACCCAGAGCATGATTCTGACATAACCTGCCTTCACCGCGATATGTTTGCCCACGACGTAAGTTAGGCCCACTCTCTGCCAGGCCTGTGCACGGCACCCTACAAAGGATGAACCGCTTTCACCCTCCCAGCGGCGCCAAGAGAGACGCTGCTTCTGCTCCTTTCCGCAGGCGAGGGTGTCCCATGCCTGAGGTCGTCACTCCAGCGACGGGCAGAGCTAGCGTGAACGTAGGCGGTCTGCTTGGGCCTGTGCCTCTGGGCACCGGGGCTGCTCTCACACCCGCGTGTGGGTCCCCCTCATGCACAGCTGCTGCTGCCGGGCCAGCGCTGGTGGACGCCGCTCCAGAGAGCTCGGTTCCTGCGGGAGGCACCACACGGATCTCATTAGACGGACACCTCCTCCCGCTTCAGACCTTACAAGCTCGCTGCGGGCACATTGGACCGGTTTTCTCTCACCTGAGACTCCACACTTCTAGGCCTGCCTCTCTTCTTCGTGTGTAAGATCCTCCCGCTTTCCGTCTTTCAAGACACAGCCGGATTCTCATCTCTTTCGTTCTTGCTCCTCAGGCACAGTGCTTTGCGCATAGCCACCCCGACGCTTCTTAGCGCGCCGTGGCCTGCGTGGCAGCCAGCCTTCAGCCTGGTTTGAGTTGTCTTGGGCTGGATGTGGGGTCTGGGACGTGGCTCAACAGGCCCCAGACCCTGAGAGTTCTGGGTGCTAAGTATGGGGTCCCAGTCCCGCCCTCTTCCCCAGTGAAGCCCTATAGGATTTAAAAATATATTGACCATCTTTGAACAACGGCTTGCTCCCGTTCGACTTGATACTGCCTCTTAGATGGGCAGCCACACTGTAGTTACTCTTTTAACTGTGGTAAGTTGTTCTGGAACACATCCTTCGAAATCCAGATGTGTTCCTAAAAGTACCTGGTTCTGTTTAATTTTTTTTTTTTTTGAGACAGGGTCTCCCATTGTAGTTCAGGCTGGCTCTGAGCTCACTGTGTAGCCCAGGCAAGCCTCAAACTCAGCAATCCTCCTGCCTCTGCCTCCCAAGTGCTAGGATGACAGGCGTGAGCCACCACACCCGGCACTGTGGTATGTGGTATCGATAGCTGGTGGGCGTGAGTCTCCACGCCCAGCATTGTATGTGGTTTCTGGGGATCAAACTCAGGACCTTGCACTTGTGAGGCAGGCACCAGAACCACTGAGCTAATCCTCTGGCCCTGGTTCTGTTTAATTTTGAAAGACAATGGTTTTGTGAAGTCTGACCAAAATGTGAAAACAAAAACAAAAACAAACAACAATAAGCCAATCCAAAAAAATGCACTGAGAGAACATTAATTTGGTGCTAAATGTACCTATGGGCTGGAAGTTCTAAACAGTTACTAGTTTCCATAACAATTTGTTTCTTGTTATGATTTCTCCAGTGATCTCTAACAGCTTTGGCAAAGTAGAGTAATAATGTATTCCTATAATCATAAAAACTATGGCTTTAGTTAGCCTGGTTTTGATATTTGAAAAATAGATATATTAGTTTCACATGCAAACAGGATTAGAAACTATCAAAAGGTCAGTTTATATGCCAAGGGTGTATTGTAACAAAGTGTTCGGTGTTTTAAAGAATTCTTCCATTCAGCAGACTTAAGTGTACCTGATGTGAAAACTCTTGCATCTTTAATACGTTGGAGTTACCTTCGCGCTTCATCGGGAAGCAAAGTTTCTTAACAGTTGTCAAAAAAGGAAAGCAAATAAATATTTTGGGTTAAACAAGCCTGGAAAATCTTGCCTGAAGTAGAGCTACTCTCTGAATCATTCATACACATCAAGGACTTGTAGGTCAAGCAGAAACAAATAGTGCTCAGAACTGGGCAGAACCTCGGACATCAACATAAGAAAGTACCTTTCAAGTGTGTGTGACGTGCGTGTTTGTGTTGGCTCCTGGGATTTCAGAGCAATTGAAATATGAAATTTCTCTTTTACTTTGTGTACAGGTAAGGTTTTTTTTCTGTTTGTTTTTTGAGGAAAACTGAAGTGAATAAATAAATGATCAGCAGCAAAGCTTTTTAGGAATGTTTGGAGATTGTCTTTCAAAAAAGTTTCTTTGGCTAAAGAGATTTGGGTTTTATTCTTTATGACTTGGTAAGTGCTTTTAAGCTAAGTTACTCTATATTTTCATCTATTTTTTTGTTGTTGTTAAGCGTTCACTGGCGGATTTGGATGCATTTTGAGGAGGTGACATTGTAAAAGGAATTTGAAAGAGGGGTAGATGTATTACTGTGAAATGAAGTACCCTGTTCCTGAGGGTGGGTGGCTTTTAGCTTTTCACTTGAATCACTCCACTGTTGAACTGAACATAAAATTCTTTGGTCAACAGACGAAATGAAGCAAAAAGCCATCTTTACGCCTCACGTTTCTACCCATGGAGAAAGAAGCACTTCTCTGGTAACTGGAGTCCTCACTAAGGGCTTCATGTTTTATATTCCATTTACTAAAGTTCTTGAAAATGAAATTTGCTTGAGAGCCTTTGTAAATATTCTTCTTTTACATGAGAAAGGTTTTCTGTATAAATTCATAAATTATGATAGAAGAGAGGTTTACATCTATTTGCTGGCATTTTCAAATTAGAAATTTTGCACCTATTATGAGGGTAGCCATGCAAGAAACCACCCATCTCAAACTGAATTTATTCTGTCCGTTTACTACCTGGAAGGCTTTTCCCCCTGTGCAATTAATTAAGCAAACAGACCAGTGTCGGTACTTTTGACAGATTATGAGAACAAAGGCTCTTGCTTGGGGCCTTGGTGGGTCTCACAAGTAGATAGTCCTCATAAATCCTGCATAGCACATCCTTTGATTCTCTCTCTAAAGCGCTACGCTATTCCAATCGTACTCATCACTGCGGGAGTTTGTACTTGCAAATTTCTCTATTGCTGTTTTCATTTCCTCCTCGATAATAGAGCCAATCAGTTTCTCATTACTCAGAAGGCCCACTTTTGGCATTTTAATTTTAGCCAGAATTTTCATGATCTCTGTTATGAGCTGGTAACTCAGATGCAAATATAGCATTGGAGAATGAGAGAAAAACAAAGACATTTGTGGAGTCATTTCTCTGAGAGTCATACATGGAACATGTAAATGAAATGACAGCGAGGTCTCTGAACTTTGGTTCTTAAAGAGTTAATACATTACTTAGCATGCTTTTACTTTTGACATTGTCTTATTTATGCAATTTTAAAGAGTTTTCTGAAGCAAATTACAGTGTATAGTAATGCTAATCTTTCAAATTAATTAAATTTCAACTTTAGGTATGGAAACACTTGGGGTATTACCAGGATTGCAGATACAATTTGTACTATTATAGGTAGAAAAACTAGTTAGACGTGGTAGGAATGCAGACAGGACCGGCCCTCGAAGAGCTTGCAAGAAGGAGGCCTTCACCAAAGGTCAGCGGGGTCAAAGGCGAAAACTGCCCCTTCGGATAGCGGTGACTGATAGGCCTCCCTCTCCTCCTGGGATGGAAGGTCAAGATCTTGCTCCACCCCCTTCCCCAGGAACCATGATTGCAAATCCCCTAGGGTGGAGGGCCGGGACCTTAACCCACCTCTCCAGAAAAGTCTCCTAACTGAAACTCCTTGTACACTTGCTAAGGGACTTGGTTTCTCATTGGATCCCCAACTAGTCAATATTACCTAAACAGCTACACTTGTTGTGATCTTATGGTTGATCATGGTTTTGTCCATTCTGTGATTTCTCATTGTACCAGTGTTACCTAAGTGACTGTCTGTGCAATGTTATGGGTTGACTGTAATTTTGCACCATCTTAAACCCACCTCACCTCAAGGCCTTGCTCTATAGAAGCCCTTTGAAAAGAGAGGTGGGTGATGTTCATAGCGGCTCAGTTCGTGATGGCTCGGTCTTGGAGACGACCCAAATGTCCATCAACTGGAGAGTGGATAAAGAAGATGTGTTTTTTTTTTACAAAATGGAGTATTACTCTGCCATAAAGAATGACAAGATCGATCCATTTAGGTGCAAACGGAGACATCTGGAGGATATACTAATGAGTGAAATCAATAGATCACAGATAGACAATTTCCGGATCTTCTCTTTGGCATGAACACCTGTGGATGCAAATGAGTTCTAGAAAGTAGGACAGCTTTTATAGAGTGGAATATTTCTGTAGGAAACTTGGTGTGGGAATGTGATGAGGGGAAGGAATAAATATGATACAGAAAGAAAATAAAAGAGCATGTATAAAGGGGGGAGGACAGGGGAGTGGGTAGGGATGTGGGTAAAAATGAGAATTAGCTTGTGGCATGTGCTGGTACAAGTTTCCCAATGTTATATGTGATTTTGAGATGTATGTAGACTTGCTCCCCTGTATCAGTACCACCAGCAAGGGTGGTGTCAGTGCAGCTCTGAGCACTGGCTTCCAGTTCTAATCCCGCTGTAGTCATTCTCTTCATATATTAAAAATTAGAACAACTAATATTTAGGAGAAAAATAAGAAGTAGGAAAAGTAAACAAAAAGCTCATGAAAAAGCTCAGGTGCATTACAATTATTATTAGGGAAACCACAAAAATAAAGATATAATTTTATTGTCATAAAATACTTAATTCTTTAAAAAATTTAGGAAAAATAGTCTGCAATTGTGACTTTTGATATCCCTTTGGCAGGCAGTGGTTAGGGGTCTGATTTTATTTTATTTTATTTTATTTTATTTTATTTTATTTTATTTTGAGACAGGGTCTTGCTTTGTAGTTCAGGCTGGCTCTGAGCTCACTATGTAGCCCAGGTAAGCCTCGAACACAGCAATCCTCCTGCCTCTGCCTCCTGAGTGCTGGGATTACAGGCGTGAGCCACCACACCTGGCATTGTGGTATGTGGTATTGATGCCTGGTGGGCGTGAGTCACCATGCCCAGCATAGTATGTGGTTACTGGGATCGAACTCAGGACCTTGTGCTTGCAAGGCAGGCACTGGAACCACTGAGCTAAATCTCCAGCCCTGAAGAAGTTATTTTTTAAAGAAATAATTTCATGGGGTTTTATTAATGTGGCTCCTAAGTAACTCATACTTTAGTTTTTGGATCTGTGTTCCCAATGATGTATTTCTATAGTCTGAAGAAACATTTTGTAAACTCCAGGAGCTATGAAAGGACTAACATGCCAGTCTGTTCAGCAGTTTCTGGCCAAGGCCCTGAGGACCAGGCAGGGACTCTTGTGTTCTTTGTTGGAACCTGCAGGTCTTTGGTCAGTTGGCAAGAAAGAAGTAGAGTGCTGTGGTTATTGGGAAGTGGAAATAGTTGTCTTCAGCCCTTTGAGGGCCACAGCTGGTTCATTCTGAGTCAGCAGGACATACCAGTGACACAAAGATATCTATTTTATGTACAAGAAGAAATACAGCCACCAGTTGAGTTGCCTTCTGTGGTGTCTGAGGCAGATGTGCAGGTGCCAGTTCTGTCCTCGTCATGATGGTCCCTACTGCAGACTGTCCTGGCTGGCCTTCCACTGAGTCACTAGGTGTCCTGTCATCTGAGAAGGAGATTTCTGATGGGGTTAGAGGTGGAGGTGCAGGTCTCTTGCCCAAGGGATCCCTGGGGGTTATGATCCAGAAGGGTCATGACGAGTTGCAGAATGCTAGCATCTAGTGGAGCAGTCACCTTGACTTTGGGGTCTACCTGAGAGATTGGTAGAGCACACTTTTGAGTGGGTGTGGGTGGCCCACGGAAGCAACATGGTAAGATCTGTGTCTAGTCCTCTGTCTTTCTCTTGGCCACCATGACAACACTGTAGGTGTGCTATGCCCTTCTGCCTTGATGTTTCTGCCTTGGACTCAGCTGACCACAGACTGAATCTCTTGAACTGTGAGCCCAATAAACCTTGAGTGTCGGGTAGCGTGTCTCAGGAACAGGGGAGTGGCCAACAGTTCTAGTAAATATTAACTGGGTGATTTTGTTCAAAATGCACGACCCTGGAGGCAAGCAACAGGGCAAAGGCACATGGTCTTCACACATTTGAGACTCTTCTCATGAAAATCAGCATCATCAAATGTAGATGGCTTGACGGAGGCACCATTTCTGCCCGAGTGTAAGAAGCCATCCAGAGCAGGTAACTGCTGAGATGACACTCGTGGAGTGACAGGCCTATCTCATGTGGGAACGCCGCAACAGGAGGGACTTTTCTGTCCGAGCTTCATGCAAAAGACAGAGTCGTTAGAGTTCAGGAAATGCCTGTGGAGATGCGGAGGTGAACGGGCATGACTTCAGCCTCGTGTGTATCTGAGGGAGGGTTGGGAAGGATGAAGAGCCGACTGTAAGTGCAGGCAAGTATACGCGCTATTGAGAGGAGCAGGGAGCTTTTAAGCACGATCAGAGATCTGCTTTGAAGCAGATTCTAGTGCTCTCAAAAGACAGACTGAAATGCAGAGAGGATCCAGGAGTAAGTGAGGATGACTGCTGTCTCATACGTGAACCAAGACTGTGGTATTGAGGCAAAGTATTGGATTAGAGACAAAATTCTGAGTTAGAGGCCACTGGCCCTAAAAATGGGCAAAAATAAGACTCACTGTGAGACCTAGAACTTCAGGATATGGGAGAATGTGGTATCAAGAACAAAATGCTCGGGAAGGTGGGATCAGTATGAAGACACGAGCCCAAATTCTGGAGCTCGCACGCATGCTCAGGCCCCACATACACACAGAAGCACTTCGGTTTCTAGGACTGGACAAACTCTTCTGTGGAGAGGGCAGGGGGAAAGCATTTAGTGAGGCCTGTTTCTTCCACCACATAGAATTCTATTTTT
>PVIC010009527.1:0-45313 GCA_004025085.1 Thryonomys swinderianus
AAAAAAAAAAAAAAAAAAAATAATGCTCTTACCACTAAAGAAAAATGCAAGTAGTTCCCAAATGGGCAGTCCAGCTTGCAGTGGGAGGACAGGAAGCCAGGCAGCGCAGGCCCTAGCTTTGTGCTGTCCCTGCACCTTGGCCTTCCCACGTGGAGCGGAAGAACTTACCGTCCAGGGCTGTCATGAAGACTGAATGAGCTAATTTCCCTGAAGGATTTGGAAGACAGCCGGGGCTAAGATCTACATGGAAGGCAGTTCTGAGATGGACACGACATTTCAACAATGAGGTTCCCCTACTTCACACCACTTACAAGTATATACATAGGGCAGAGATGTGGCTCAGTGGTTCCGGCACCTGCCTAACTAGGACAAACTGCCTGGTTCAGTCCCCGGTAACCACATACAACAACACCAAGTGTGGTGACTCACGCCCACCAGCAATCAGTACCACACACCACAGTGCCGGGCATGGTGGCTCATACCTGTCATCCCAGCACTCAGGACGCAGAGGCAGGAGGATTGCTGAGTTGGAGGCTTGCCTGGGCTGTATAGTGAGCCAGCCTGAACTACACAGCTAGACTCTGTTCCCCCCCAAAAAGTACATACCTAAAAGTGGCTAAAATGGTCAATGTCATGTTATTTCTATTTCACAATAAAAAGCACAATGAATCATGACCGATTTGCTATGAAACATTTTAATTTTTAAAAGGAGACAGGAAAAACATTTTAATAGAAAACAAATTATTACATTCTACATGAAACTATGTTTAGTATACCTATTACAAACCTTTATCAATTAAAGAACTTTTTTTTTTTTTTTGGCTTTTTGAGACAGGGTCTTGCTTTGTAGTTCAGGCTGGCCCTGAGCTCATTATGGTGCCCAGGCAAGCCGCCGCAAACTCAGCAATCCTCCTGTCCCTGCCTCCCGAGTGCTGGGATGACAGGCGTGAGCCACCACGTCCGGCATTGTGGTACGCGGAGTTGATCGTTGGTGGGCGTGTCTCCACGCCCAGCATTCTATGTGGTTACCGGGGATGGAACTCAGGACCTTGCGCTTGCGAGGCAGGCGCCAGAACCACTGAGCTAACCCTCCGGCCCCAATTAAAGAACTTTTAAGATACAGATATCTGGGCTGGGATGTAGCTCAGTGGTGCCACTGCTTACCTGGCAAATACAAGGTTCTGAGTTCAGTTCCTGATAACACCAAAAAATAAATAAACACATACTGTTATCAACTTTTGGGTTAGTATTTTTCAGATATACATTACAAGATAATACACTGTACTAATATACGGTAAAGCTCTTAGGTTCAAATTATATAATTTTAATTTTCAAGTAAAAATCTTCTTTGGAAGTTGGCAGTTTACTTCCCCTTCGGTAACAAAAATAAAATACTCTAACCTGAAGCAGCCTGGAAAAAGATCTATAAATCCTTTCTCCAAAAAGAAGTCTTTCAGCATATCCTCTACATAAGTATGGAAAGATTTCATCACAGGCCTTAAACATAACCAATTACAAAATAACAACAAGAATTTTGAAATGCTTCATTTAAAGTAGAGTCTCGCAAAATAGCCTCAAACCACTTCACTCATTACAAAGTGCGCGTGTGGAGAAAAGGGACAGAGAGTACCAATGTACTATACCCTACATGGACGATTCCCGTTGCACAGCAACCAGGCTCTGCAATTGGAAACAGCACCGACCTCCTTTTCTTGATTTGCCAGCCACAATTAACTCTGTCAAGGTTGAGAAACTATTCAAAAACAAATTTGCACAGTCTATTACCAATATCAGAAACCTAGTTATATAAATTTTAAAACTACAAAATCACAAGCTCAAAATCCAACCAGTTTACAACTTCAAAGTACTGTTATGCATTCATCTTGATATTTTTGTTCTAGCAGAGCACTGCTACAGCTCATTTTTGGTTCAGTCTTCATTTGAAACCATCATCTGTAAGATCATACAGATGACGGTTTTTAAATCCCAGGTATAACTTACCCATGGATCTTTTGTTTCATAACTTAAAATACTTTATTTGATCTTTTGGTTTATTTTATAAAAATCATCATCGGGCCAGGTGTGGTGGCTCAGGCCTGTAATCCCAGCACTCGGGAGGCAGAGACAGGAGGATTGCTGAGTTTGAGGCTTGCCTGGACTACATAGTGAGTTCAGAGCCAGCCTGAACTACAAAGCGAGACCCTGTCTCCAAAAAAAAAAAAAAAAATCATCAGACCAGGCATTTACCTCAGTGGTTCTAGAGTCTGTCTCACAAGTGCGAGGTCCTGAGTTGATCCCAGTACCACATACTACAATGCCAGGTGTGGTGGGGCTCACACCCATAATCCCAGCAATCAATAGCATACCACAATGCAGGGCAGGTGGCTCACACCTATAATTCCAGCACTCGGGAGGCAGAGGCAGGAGGACCGCTGAGTTCCAGGCTTGCCTGGGCTACATAGTGAGCTCAGGGCCATCCTGAACTACAAAGCAAGACATATCTCAAAAAAAAAAAAAGGGCTGGAGATTTAGCTCAGAGGTTCCGGTGCCTGCCTCACAAGTGCAGGGTGCTGGGTTCGACCTGGTAACCACATACAATGCTGGGCGTGGTGACTCACACCCACCAACAATCAACCAGCAATCAGCACCACCTACCACAGTGCTGGGGGTGTGGTGGCTCACGCCTGTCATCCCAGCACTCAGGAGGCAGAGACAGGAGGATTGCTGAATTCGAGGCTTGCCTAGGGTACATAGTGAACTCAGGGCCAGCCTGAACTACAAAGCGAGACCCTGTCGTCTCAAATTAAAAAAAAAAAAAGTCACCATTGACCAAAAAAGGACTATAATTTCCTTAAAGTTTAAATATTTTAAAGATCGGTTTACACTATTTCTCTGGATTGCCAATATAGAGCAACAGTAACATTTTACAAGGTTTTTAAAAAATAAAATTCTATTTCATCTAAAGTAATTCCTCACCTATAAATGAGCTTATATCAACAAATTTTTAGGACACAAACTGCTTTCTTACTTGCAATACTGTTTCCTAATAGTTTAAGTACTTTTTGTAATGAGATGAAATGGCAGTAGTATCACCTATTTCTACTTAAAAACATTTAATGTTTTTGATCTTTATAAAATTAGTAAATTATACAGTAGTTGCTGGTTTTAGAGGATTCAGGCTGGGGATTTAGCTCAAGTGGTACCGCACCAACCTTGGAAGCACAAGGGCCTGAGTTCAATCCCCAGTACCACAAAAAAAAAAAAATCACAAATAGAGGATTCAGACCTGGTATCCTCAACTGGAGTAATTTTGGTGTATGTAAACATTTAGCAATATATGGAGACATACTGGCTGTCACTACAGCAAAAGGTTACAGAACGGGTAGAGACCAGAGATACTGTTAGACAGACATTTATAGGATTACCCTGCAATACAAAATAATCTAGCCACTGATGTTTGAAATGCTGAGACTGAAAAATTGGGATTTAGAGGTAAGCACTGATACTGTGGGGAAGAAAGCCACTGAACTGGGAATAGTTTTCCCAGCACCATTTTTAAAAAGAATATATCCTTCATAGCAGCTCAGTTTGTGATAGCTCAATCTTGGAAACAACCCAAATGCCCATCAGCTGGAGAGTGGATAAAGAAGATGTGGGGTTTTTTATAAAATGGAGTATTATTCTGCCATAAAGAATGACAAGATCGATTAATTTATGTGCAAATGGAGACACCTGGAGGATACACTAATAAGTGAAATAAACAGATCATAGGCAAATACCGATCTTCTCTTTGATATGAGCACCTGCAGATGCAAATGAGCTCTAGAAAGTATGACAGTTTTTGTAGAATAGGAAATTTCCATAGGAAATTTGGTGTGGGAATGTAATGAGGGGAAGGAATAAATATGATTCAAAAAGAAAATAACAGCATGTATATAGGGGGTGGGGAGGTGTGGGTGGGTAAAAATGAGAATTAACTTGTGTCATATACTGGTACAGATTCCCCAATGTTATATGTGATTGTGAAAGGTATATAAATTGTACCAATAAAGAATTCAATTAAAAAAAAGAATATATCCTTTCCCTGCTGAAAGGTCTTGTCACTTGCAGAAAGTCAACTGACCTATGTATCCAAGTTTACATCTTCAACCTTATTCTAGTCACTGGTCTATAGATACATCCTTGTGCCTGTGCTCTTCTACTTTTTTGATTATTAGAGCCTTCTAGTAAGTTCTGAGAGTCCCCCTAAAATTCTTTTCAATTTTTTTTTTTTTTTGAGACAGGGTCTTGGCCCTGAGCTCACTATGTAGCCCAGGCAAGCCTCGAACTCAGCAATCCTCCTGTCTCTGCCTCCTGAGTGCTGGGATGACAGGCGTGAGCCACCACGCCCGGCACTGTGGTATGTGGTACTGAGTGCTGGTGGGCGTGAGTCTCCACACCCAGCATTGTATGTAGTTATCAGGGATCGAACTCAGGACCTTGCGCTTGCGAGGCAGGCGCCAGAACCACTGAGCTAACCCTCTTGCCCTCTTTTCAATTTTTGTAAAAAAAAAAAAATCATTCAGATTTTATGGACTACATCTATATGTCACTTTAGGTTAATACTATCAACTATCATCTGTCTGTCCATTTATAAGCACAGATCTTTCGGTTAATTTAGGTCTGCTTTCATTTTCCCCAGAAAGTTCTACAGTTTTGTGTACAAATCTTTTATGTACTTGGTTAAATTTATTCGTCAGTATTTTATTCCTTTAGATGCTTTTATAAATAAAAGTACTTTTCTTAATTTTCTTTCTGGATGCTTCATTACTGATACATAAACAAAACCTATTTTTGTGTGCTCAGCTAATATCCTACAACTTTGCTGAACTCATTAACTCTAGTAACTTTACTGTGAATTTTTTAAATTGACTTATTTCCTTTTTTGAGACAGGGTCTCACTTTGGAGTTCAGGATGGCCTGAGCTCACTAAGCAGCCAGGCAAACCTCTAATTCAGCAATCCTCCTGCCTCTGCCTCCCGAGTGCTGGGATGACAGGCTTGAGCCACCAAGCCTGGCATTTGTGGTATGTGGTACTGATTGCCAGTGGGCGTGAGTTACCATGCCCAGTATTGTTTTATGTGGTTACCGGGGATCAAACCAGGGACCTTGTGCTTGCTAGGCAGGCACTGGAACCACTGAGCTAATTCTCCGGCCCAAAATTGACTTATTTCTAACATGTATATTCAAGTTTCCTTCTCTGTCATCTAAAACAATTAGACCCTCTAACTAAATTAAGAGATGGATAAAATCAAAATTATAGTAACTCCGGCAGCTTGCCTGGGCACCATAGTGAGCTCAGGGCCAGCCTAAACTACAAAGCGAGACCCTGTCTCAAAAGCAAAAAAAAAAAAAAAAATTATAGTAACTCAAAAGGGAAACCCGAAGAAAAAAATTGCTACTTAAGTACTAACTCTAGGAATATGACTTTCTTTTAAAACAAGGTCATTAACAATGCCGGACATGGTGGCTCACGCCTGTAATCCCAGCACTTGGGAGGCAGAGACAGGAGGATTGCTGAGTTTGAGGCGGCTTGCCTGGGCACCATAGTGAGCTCAGGGCCAGCCTGAACTACAAAGCGAGACCCTGTCTCAAAAAGCAAAAAAAAACAAACAAAAAAAACCAAGGTCATTAAAGAAGGAACTGGGTGGTGAGTCTATAATCCAATATGGCTGGTGTGCCTACAAGGAGAATATGTTAATACAGAACCACATGGAAAGATTATGTGGCCACAGAAGCAGAAGACTGGAGTGACAGACTTACACATCAAGGAACGACAAGGCTCGTCAGTAAATACCAGAAGCCAGAAAATGGAAGGAAGAGATTCTCAATCAAGAGTAGAACAGGAATCCTGTCTGAACTGTCAGCCTGTTGGTCTGTCCTACAAATTTCAGACTGAAGATTCAACATCGACTCTTGAGTGAGTTTCCAGCCTGCACATTTACCATCTCCCACAACTGTGAAAACCAAATCCAAACGGTAAATCCTCTGAACATACAGTCTATATCATGGTAAATCTCAGAACGAGGCAATTATTAACCCCTTTTGCAGAGAAAGAAATTGAGATTTGAGATAGGCAAGGTCATACAGCCAGCAAAAAGCAGAACTCACGCTGGGAGTGCTGGCTCACGCCTGTCATCCCAGCACTTGGGAGGCAGAGGCAGGAGGATTGCTGTGAGTTCGAGGCCTGCCTGGCTACATAGTGAGTTCAGGGCCAGCCTGAACTATAAAAGTGAGAGACTGTCTCAAAATAAATAAATAAATAAAACTCTGCCTAGAAAATGAAGCTTTTAAGCTTACTGACTAAACAAAGGCCTAAGAGAACTTACTGGCATGTAAGGATGCTGTGTATCTGAACGTGGCCGACAGTTGCTTGCATGCATATGTATGGATTCACCAACCTTGTATATTCACTTATGATTCACGTACGCAGCTTTGTGTAAACTGTGCCTTAAGGAATTTAAATAGGAACACAAGAAAATAATAATAATAATATAATAATAATATAATAATAATAACTCAAGTCCTGCAAGAATTAGTGGGTCTGAGGCTGAAGCCTAGAAATCCTATTGCCAGTTTGTTTCCAAGGAGAAGACAAAGCAGACCCCAAAGAAGATGGTGGACCTGGGCCTTCAAAGACAGCAGTGAGCTTTAGACTGATGTGTGTGGAGCCTACTCTGCCTCCAAACTTCTGACTACATAAAATAACTATCTTAAGAAAGTTTAAGTATGTAAGAGAAATAATTGAAAAATAAATGAACCTTTAGGAAAATAAATGAAAAATAAAATTGCATATTAAAAATTATTATTCTTCCGGAATTTTTAAAAAGTATATGGCAGTCCATCTTGACTGTGATGACAAACATGGTTTATCTTTGAGAGTACATATGTGTGCACTGTACAGTCTTAATTTGACTACACTGCTCATTTTGTAAATATGATTATGTATAAAATGAAGCTTTTCAAGAGGATTCAATGTATATATATTAAATAGGTAATGCCTATTTTACAAAAAGAAAATTTGAATATGATAGGTGTGTTACTTGCACCTGAAAGTATTTTAACTGACATACTGGTTGATAACTTGGGAAAAATTAACAAATATGAAATTACTAGATCAAAAGAATCTGAAAAATCAAAGTAAAGTCCTTAGGAAAACTAATGAAGCTTTAAAGTTTTGGTAAATGCCAGCTTGAACTACAAAGTGAGACCCTGTTTCATTAAAAGAAAAAAAAATTGGTAAAAATTGTACTGGAAAAGGCTACTGTAATACAAAAAAAATTACAATTTCATTCTACCTTTTTTGTTAGGAAAATTACACCAAGAAAAAAATCAACACCTGACTTTTTTGTCCTAAGAATTTAAGACATTGGTACAACCATAACACAAATATCATAATTGTGTTTTGCTTTTTTAAGATTAAAGCCAAATAGTTTTTTCTTTTCTCCCTTCACTTTCTATGCACTACAGATATTCCTCAGCTCAGACTTAAAATCAAGGCAAATGGTTTGGACCTGTCTTTTGTTTGGGGAGAGGGATATAGTTCTGTACATCTTGTTTACAGAGTCCTGTGTTACTTCTGTGCAGTGCACCTTGTTTCTACAGTACTGTGGCTTTGTTGACCGTACTATATAGGATTTAGTTTTATGTTCTGTTATGCATTACAGTATTACATGTAAGTTATGCAAATAGAAGCAAAGTCACCAAGCTGGAGTTTATTTTGTTTGGAATACTGCAACAATACAGCATTGCACGCACTATATACAATGCCTCTTTTAGTGACTAATTCGCTGGACGGCCTAACAACAGAACTGAACTTGGGTGCTATATAGAGTGTCTATGTTATCTCATATATTGTATTCTAGATTAATTCATTCTACATGGGCTTCTTTTTGCATCAATTATTTTCAGAAAATAAAGATCCCTTATATATAAAATTGCAAGTAAAAAATAAATTATTCACTCAAACAGCAATTTGTAGCTCACCTTATGAAGTTAATTATTATAGAGACTCAAGAGCTCAGATTAAAACCATCAGCTCCAGAATCAGCCTAAAACGGTAACCCAGTTCCACTGTTCACCAGCTAGATACGCTGAACAAGCCACTTCACACTCTCTGCCTCAGTTCTCTCACTTATAAAACTGAGGTAACAATAGTTCCTACTTTATGAGCTGCTGGAGGGCTATTCAATGTGTTCATATGTAAACTTTTACAACAGTTGTCATCATGGTGTTGCACAGCTGTAATACCAGGATCTGGGAGGCTGAGGCAGGAGGACTGGTATGAGTTCAAGGTTTGCATGGGCTACATGGTGAGTTCAGGGCCAGTCTGAACTACAAGGCAAGACTGTCTCAAAAAAAAAAAAAAAATTAAGCATTTAATTTCTAAACATTTACCAACTTTTTGTTTGTTTTTTGAGACAGGTCTTTGCTTTGTACTCAGAGCAATCCTCCTGGCTCTGCCTCCCGAGTGCTGGGATTATAGGCATGAGCCACCACACCCAGCATTGTGGTGTGATGATTGTTGGGATTACAGGTGAGAGCCACCAGGCCCAACATTGTGGTATGTGGTGCCAGGGAATCGAACAGGACCTTGTACTTACAAGGCAGACGCCAGAACCACTGAGCTAAATCCCTGGCCCCCAACTTTTTAAAGATAACACAACAAACCTATTAAACTAGAAACAAATTCATTTTTGCACTTTACTAAAGATAAAACAAAAACCCAGCATTATTAAAAGGTCAATTCTCTCCCCTACCCATATTTATTCATTAATTTAACAATTCTAATTAAAACCCCAACAGCTTGAATGACAGCTTTTATTTCGTTTTTATTGGTTTTAATTTTAAAATCCTGAAAACTAATTCTGTAACATACTAAACTTTGAATAATAAAAAGTAACTTCCCTTACTATTGTTAAAGTATAAAATTGAAGTGGTTAAATAAAAAGAGAGCTCAAGATATAGCTCAATGGATGGTAAAGCAAATGCCCACTATGCCCAAGATCCTGGGTTTACTCCCCCCCCCACCACACACACACAGAGTACAGAATTAAACTGTAGCCAGAAGTGCGGCCTGTCATCCCAGCACTCGGGAGGCATGGCAGGAGGACTGCCGCAAGTTCAAGGCTAGCCTGGGGTGCAGTGAGTACTGGGCCAACCTGAACTACAAAGTGAGACCCTGTCTTAAACAAAACAAACAAACAGAATTAAATTGTAATGAGCCCCAAAAGAGAATTTAGTGAAAATTTAGTATATAATAAACATGGTAGTTCAAAATTAGTGGGTTCAATCCCTAGTACCATCCAAAAAAAAAAAAAGGATTTGCTTCATCCCAATTATTGGTGACTTTATTCACCTTTATATACAACAAGGCTACCAGACAGGGCTACTGACTTACTCAGCATGAATAAAAAACACTCAGCAATCCTGGGTGTCTCTAATCTCTGTTCTTTGGGAAATATAAAGATGTCAATATTAATCTAACAGAATTACATAAAACAAAACCTATGACTTGCTTAACATTACACAGCTTAACTTCTTCCACCAAAGCAGTATGCATTGACCAAAAGTGCAGGTTATTTCCTGAGATGGGATGCACCTCTCAACATCTACATGTTGATGTTCTAACCCACAACGCAACCATATGTGCATGTAGTCTTTAGGAAGTAATTAGATGAAGTTATACAGTCTGGGCCCTAATCTAATAGGGTAAGTGGCTTTAGGAAAGCAGAGAAATCCTCTAGCACACCTTCCCAGTCCTTTCCACCCCACCAGGTGAGTACAGATCAAAGGTAGTCTTCTGCACACCTGGCAAGGTCCTCACCAAACTACGGCCATACTGGCCACCTATCTTGGACTTCCACTTGGCAGCATCAGAAAATTAATCTCTGCTGTTTAAGCCTGTGGGACTTTGTCTATGAGGCTTTGTTATGGCAGCAGCCTGAGTCAATATGTATCTTCCTTCATGATGCCCATCAACTGGAGACAAGATAAAGAAGTGAGGGGTTTTTTTAATGGAGTATTATTCTGCCATAAAGAATGACAAGATTCATTCATTTATATGCAAATGGTACACCTGGAGAACACACTAATAAGTTAAATAAATAGATCACAGGGCCGGAGATTTAGCTCACTGGTTCTGGTGCCTGCCTCGCAAGCGCAAGGTCCTGAGTTTGATCCCGGTATCCACATACAATGCTGGGCGTGGTGACTCACGCCCACCAGCCATCAATACCACATACCACAGTGCCAGGTGTGGTGGCTCACACCTGTAATCCCAGCACTCTGGAGGCAGAGGCAGAAGGATTGCGGAGTTCGAGGCTTGCCTGGGCTCCATAGTGAGCTGAGGGCCAGCCTGAACTACAAAGTGAGACCCTGTCTCAAAATAAATAAATAAATAAATAAAATAGATCACAAGCAAATACCAGATCTTTTCTTTGATATGAACACCTGTAGAGGTAAATGAGCTCTAGAAGGTATGACAATCTTTGTAGAATGGGAAATTTCCAAAAGAAATTTGTGAAAACGTAATGAGGGGAAGGAATAAATATGATTCTGAAAGAAAATAAAAGAGCATGTATATAGGGGGTGGGGCGGTGTAGATGGGTAGGGATGTGGGTAAAAATGAGAATTAACTTGTGTCATAAACTGGTACAAATTCCCCAATGTTGTGCTTGACTGTGACCTGTATATAAAATGTACCAATAAAGAATTCAATTAAAAAAAAAAAGAATATCCTTTTACTGCATGAAAGGATACTGTATAAAAATTGACCGCATCCTTCCAAATCCTTCCTACACTCATGATAAAGACTGGGTGTTTTATAAGTTGTACAATCACCCATTTTGTGTATAAATTACAGAACCATCCAATTTGTATGTAATTCCTTCAAAACTAGCCAAATGATGTCTATTTTGTGAATTCCAACTGAGCTAACACCCAAAAGCTTGAATACTATATAAAGTTAATTTTCTCTACTAATTCACATGCCTATTGAAGATTTATTCGTTAATATATATCTGTAAGGGCCGGAGGGTTAGCTCAGTGGTTCCGGCGCCTGCCTCGCAAGCGTAAGGACCTGAGTTCGATCCCCGGTTACCACATATAATGCTGGGCGTGGTGGCTCACGCCTGTAATCCCAGCACTCAGGAGGCAGAGACGGGAGGATTGCTGAGTTCGCGGCGGCTTGCCTGGGCACCATAGTGAGCTCAGGGCCAGCCTGGAAAAGCAAGACCCTGTCTCCAAAAAGCAAAAAGCAAAAAAAAAATAATAAAAAAAATAAAAAATATATATATATATATCTGTAATACAATATGACATTCAAAAAATTGAAGATTCGGCTCCTATTCCTAAAATAAATCTCTGTGGGAGAGTCACACATCCAGCAGCTACAAGCATAAATGAAAGCCCATGGGAACAAAGAGAATACTACTCGTACCCTTCCACGGATGCTTCACTTCACACCTGGCCACACAATCCTGTGAAATAACAGGACAATCATCATTTTACCAATTTACTCCATTCACAGGTCAGTACATATAACCGGATCTTCTGGTCCTTGATTGTTCCAGTCTAAAAATCCGTACTAAATGATTATTATCATCAGTAAAAGTAATAAAATAACCTTCCAACTATGAACACCTGCACTTAGGGAAACAGTTTTCTCATTTATAAATTAACACTGGACCCGATCAGCGCCGAGGCAAACAGCCTAACAGGGAGTGCTCTCCGGGGCCCTCTGGGGCTCACAGCCGGCACTGCAACGACGCAGCCAGGCCCCAGGCCCAGAAACGCAACCCTGTCTGTACCAATGCGGAGCCATTACAGCCGGGATAGGGAAGCAAAACGGGACCTCAGCTTCCACGAAGTAAAGATCCAGAGGCAAAGAAACTGCCTCAACTTTTACCCAACTATTCCAAAACAGAGGCAGGCCTCATGCAGGACCTGGTGTGATGGATGTCTGTAATTCCAGCACTGGGGAGGCTGAGGCAAGAAGAGCTCTGCAAATTCAAGTCCAGCCTGGGCTACATAGTGAGTTTAAGGTAGTCCACACTACATAGTGAGACCCTGATTCGAGAACCCAAAAACAGGGCTGAAGATTTAGCTCAGTGTTTCCAGCACCTACCTAGCAAGTGCAAGGTCCCTGGTTCAATCCCCAGTAACCACAGACAATACCGGGAGTGGTGACTCACACCTGCCAACAATCAGCACCACATACCACAATGCTGGGTGTGACTACAGGCTCACACCTGTCATCCCAGCACTCAGGATGCAGAGGCAGGAAGATTGCGGAGTTTGAGGCTTGCCTGAGCTACACAGTAAGCTCAGGGCCAGTCTGAACTACAAAATGAGTCCCTGTCTCAAAAGAAAAAAATAAAATAAAATAAAATTTTAAAAAGCAGTGGCCCTCAAAACAAGAAGCACAGCATAATCATATAACACACAGAAGTCTATAAAGAACCTTTTATTATCAAGTCAGCCTCTTTTTTATTCACTCTACTTTTTAAAATAATGTCAATGAAATGACTTGCATAGCTCAGGTCACCCAGCTAATATATGGCTTGGACATATCCTCACAATTTCGTTATGCTTTTTCTACAAAAGAAAGTCAGAATAACTAGTGGATGCCTGGACTTATATTTAACAGGGACATGAGAATGTCAATCGTCAGTCTCAGCTCTTTTTAGCCAGACTACAAGTTATTTTAGATCAGATAAACTCATCATCATATAAACAAATTAAAAATCATAGGGCCAGAGATTTAGCTCAGTGGTTCCAATGTCTGGCTGGCCAGTACAAGGTCCCAAATTCAATCCCTGGTACCACATGCCACAATGCTGGATGTGGTGGATCATGCCTATAATCCCAGCACTGGGGAGGCAGAGGCAGGAGGATTGCTGTGACTCTGAGGTTAGCCTGGGCTACACAATGAGCTTAAGGCCAGCCTGAAGTACAAAGTGAGATCCTGTCTCAAAAAACTAAAATAAATAAACAAACAATAAGCCAACTAGTTTTTAAAAATATAATCACTTAAAAGGCACACTGTAGCCGGGCGTGGTGGCTCACGCCTGTAATCCCAGCACTAGGGAGGCAGAGGCAGGAGGATTCCTGAGTTCGAGGCTTGCCTAGACTACATAGTGAGCTCAGAGCCAGCCTGAACAACAAAGCGAGACCCTGTCTCAAAAAAAAAAAAAAAAAAAAGGGCACACTGTATTTTATACATACATACACTCCTCAGTCATAACAATCATCTTGAGCTGGGTGTGGTGGCTCAAATTTGTAATCCCAGCAGTTGGGAGGCAGAGGCAGGACGACTGCAGTGAGTTTGAAGCTAGCCTGGGCAACACAGTGAGTTCAAGGCCTGTCCAAACTACAAAGTGAGACCCTGTCTCAAAAAACTAAAAAAAAAACGAAAACAAAAACAAAAACATAACAACGTAACACTCATCTCGTACTTCTGAAATATTACCTAAATGAAAAACTGAACAGAACTAAAAACTCATAGGGGATAAAGTACCACGTTTTTGGTCTCAACATTTCCACTGCCCTGTATAATATACTTTTTCCTTTTTTAAATGCTCATTTTTAAGCAAAATGGAAATTATATATAACTATATCAGTAATGTATTCATTTCTGTTCCGTATATGGCTGCATTAAACCTCAGTGAGCATACTATTCCCAAAATTTATTTTATCTGAGAGATCTTAGCACAAATACTGACATTGCAATATATTCATCATTTTCTTTTTTCAGAATTCTGACCAACTTAATTGGAAACCTCTGCCTAGACGTTCCTATTTTGGGTCAGCCTTTGAACTACCCTTCACACAAGTAAAAAAAGAACTGGAAAGACTGACACTATGTCCTACCGCACTTGAAAGCAACATGAAGACCAAATACAGTGAATGGGTCCTCAACTTAGGAACTCAATCTGTTCCCGAGCTGGTTTCAACTCAAACTAGTTGTAAGTCAAAACAGCTGAGATCTGGAGGTTTACCTGAGTACATACCACAGATAATAAGCACATGAATTTTCCATTAATCTAATTAAGCCAAGTTGATCCTATGTCAGGCCAGTTGTAACTTGAGGGTCTACTGTATTAATGAAAATTCCTTTCTTAAACAATGAGCCAAAATTTTACCTCATCCTGTACTTTTAAATGGCTCAAAGCAAATATACACATAAGAATTGTACAAAGCACTACCAAATAACCCAATTTCTTTTAAAGAGAAAAAAGGGGATTCTCATTTGTTCTTAAATTACTCAAAATTATCCCACAAAGAATTACTATAGACTGCTTAAGTTTTTCAGACCTGAGTACCATGTTCTTCCTATGTTTATGCTGCTGGAAAAAGTGAGTCCTCTCTCATTAATACGGTGATTCTGGTGCCTGCCCTGAGAGCTCAAGGTCTGGAGTTTGATGCCTGGTACCAAAATAAAAAAAGGAATAGAGCACAAAAAGACTTTTAAAAATAAAAGTTACATTTTACTAGAAAAGGAACTTTTAAAGTGAAGACACAATTCACCTGAGACAGATTAATACCAATATATGACAGTGATAAAACTGTACTGAACACCCAAAACTAGCGAGATCTTTTTGTTGGCTCACAACTCGGGGACTGTTTCTGTTTTAGAATAACCTCCTTTCACTGTTATACATTTCTTCAATGTTAAGATAAATTTTGTGGAAGTTTTTTGTAATAGTCTTGTATACAAGAACCCTATAACATTAAAACTCTAAGACATTAATGATAATATATTACATGACACAATGTGTATGTCACTATTTCTGAGTTTTCAAGGATAGTAATATCTTGGCTTAGAGAAAAAGGGGTAAATATATAACTGAAGTTTTTCAAGCCATATTTTACAAAGATTATGTACGCCATAATTACTTTCTAAACTGATCCACTACATTCGAAAGTTAACTTGGATGAAATTACCATAGAAAAGCGGTCACTTTGAACTTTGAAATTTTAAGATATCATAAAAAAGCCTGTAATTCGGACAATGAGGATAAAATAATTCAAATTGAGTAAGTTTCAGCAAAAACACAATTGTATCACAAAAAGCCCCCCAAAAGGAAAATGAGAATAGGTTTAATTCTGATAGGAAAACAGTTATAAATGGAAATGACTTAAATTGAGAAAGTCTAATGACATAACACTTTGTCGCCAAATCCAGTAATCCGTAGATTCTATCACTCAAATCTCATTATATTACATTATAAAGGTGTCGGCAGCGGTTAGCCATTAATCTTTAACACAAAGGAGATTCAAATCCAAAGGACGGCAGGACTCTCCGAGGCAGAGGGAATGCAGCGCACCCGCGATGGTCGCCGCGCGGGGAGGCCGAGGATGATAGCGCAGAAAGCCTGGGGCCTCCCCGGAGCCCCGCACAGCCGCAGCGGGCCGGGCCGGGCCGGGCCGAGCCAAGCCGGGCCCGTACGCCACGCACCGGGCCGCCCGCCCGACAGGCCCACACAAAGGAGCCCCGCCGCCCCGCCGCCCCGCCGCGGTCCGTGCGTCCGGACCGGGCCGAGCCCGCGGTCTGCGGGGACCGGCGGGCCGGCGGCTGCCGCACTGCACCCAGAAGGGCGGGCGGGCGGGCGGGCGCCCCGGCGGCCGACCCTCCTCCTGAGCCCGCCTTCCCCGCGACCCTCCAGCCCCGCCCGGACCCGCGCCCGCCCTCGAGCCACCGCTCCGCGTCCCGCGGGACTGCGACCCCGCCGCAGCTCGCGGACCAGCTCGGGCAGCCGCGCCGGGCCCGATGGGCGGGGCAGGTTCCGGGCGGCGAGCCGGCGGACAAAGGGTCCCCGCGCCGCGGCCCCGGCCCGCTCACCTCATGGCGTCGGCGGCGGGCTCGGCTCCACGGCCGCGGCTCGGGGGGGCGGCGTCCGGCGCGGCGGCAGCGGCGGCGGCTACACCATGTCCGCGCGGGGCTGCGGGCCGGGGTGGGGCCGGGGGCGGGGGACCGGGAGCCCGGGAATCCCGGGAGCCCCAGGACCCGCCGCCGCTCCACACCCGCGCGCGTCCTCCAGCGTCCGCCGCGTCCTCCGCTCGCCCGCGTCCTCCTCGGAGCCGGCGCCGCGGGCAGCCAAGCCGTGTGCAGCGGGGGCGGGGCGTGGGGGTGGGGCCTGGCGGGGGCGGGGCCGGCGGCCGGACGCGCAGGCGCCGCCCCTTCCCCCGGGGGCGGGGCCGCGGGGTCTTTGTCCCGCCCGTAGCCCCTCGCCGGGGTATCCCGGGGCCGACGCGCCTCTGCACGGTGCCCAGTCAGCCGCTGCTGCTGCCGCTGCCGCCGGGCGGGACGGGGCGCGTCGGGGCGCGGCGTGGGGGGGCAGGGCGAGGCCGGCGGGCGCAGTAGGTAGCGGGACGCGCGAGTGCGGGGCGCGCACAGGCGCCCAGCTCCGAGACCGCTCCGTCCGCGGCGGGAGCACGGGAGGCCCTGCCCGGCGCCGCCCGGCCGAGATCCGCGTGCCGGTCCACCTCCTGCAGCCTCGGCAACCGGGAGCGGCCTCTCCGAGGGCGGCTACAGAGCCCCACTCGGTGCGCGGCGGAGCGGAGGCGGCGGACGGGGCGCGGGGACGACGACACCCCAGTCTTAAGATGCAGGCGGCGGCGCGCGTCCGGCAGTCGGGGAGAACCCGGAGCGGGAGAGCGTTCCTGCCGCTCAGCCCGGCTCCCTGGGGCGACTCGAGCTGCCGCGGAGATTACTGTGGAGAGCGGGGAGGCGTGAAAAGGTTGATCCACCCGGACCCATGGGGCCCAGGTGCTGGAAAGGGACAGAGAACCCAGTGAGCCGTGAAAAGCCTCCTGGTCTCAACTGTTTTCTTCTTGGAACTTGCAGCCCCGGAGTGGGAGCTGCCCTGGCCAGGCCCGGGGTAGCCGGCCCAAGGGGTGTGTGCATGGAGAGCGCTCATTTCCAGCCGGCGCTTCCCAGCACCCCTGCCTGAGATCCCCACCTCCTGGCCAGGGAGAGGACCTCGCTGGGGCCTGCCCTCCACTGCGGGATTGACTGGAAGTCGCAGTTTCCGTGGGGCCTTGTCACTCACTGGTCACTGGGGTGTAAAATGCCGCAGCCTCGAGGACTGTCCACCTGAGAACAGCTGCTGTGAAGGCTTTCTTCTTGAAGACTGTGTGCGGCCCTGGGGATTTAGCTCAGCCTAACTGCCTACCTAGAGGTTGCGTGCGCTAACACCGAACTCTCTGAGAAGTGTTCAGTAAGACGTGTCTCCAACCAGAGTCACACCAGTTTGCCCCAGTCCGTGCATAGCCAGTAAACTCAGCAGAGCTGGTGTTTCAGGATAAACTTAGAGAGGGCCTCAGAGTGGAGGTGCTGCTGCCATGACTCAAGGTATCTCCTGCCAGACAGCAGCAAGGGTGAAAATTCCTTAGGGATGATTCCATAAGCTATTTCTTACTGGTGAAAGTTACTCCATCCTGAGCTAAATAAGTTATATATCACATCATCTTTGTCCTAACAGCAGATGTTCCTATGGTATGGCACCAAATTAAGCGATCCAAGTGGAAAATGCCGTTCTTATGTTGTATGTTTATTAAAAGTGTACCAGCCAAGAATCTTGGCAGCCTACAGCCATTTCCATCTTTTGAATGGCAGCCTGCCAGCCACAAGTGGTCAGAACATTGCCTTTGGGTTTCGATCTTGCAATGGTGGCCTGACCTCCAAAGGTCGCTCTGCAGATAGTTGTGACGAAATGTTACTGGTTTTTGTTCATATTTGGTTTGATGTTGTGGGGAGCAGACAACAAAAGGAAATTTGAGCTAGTATATCACAGACTAATTCTGGCCACAAGTGAAACTTTGGGAAATACATAGAATAAAAGAATTTTAGAGATGGAAGGAATCTCAAGCCCAACCCACTGCTTGGGTTTTTTTAGGAAGAGGAATGTGAGGCCCAGAGAGGTTAAGTAACTTGCCTGCAGTCAGAGCTGAACCTAAGCCAGGACGTCCAACTCATGGCCTCTTGTTCCTTCTGCCACGTTATGCCACCTTCCCGTGGTATAACTGGAGTGTGTTAGGGGAGTAAAAATTAAAGCTGATACCCTTCTCATTAATCTTGCTTAAAAATTAAATTTGGGGGCCGGAGGGTTAGCTCAGTGGTTCTGGCGCCTGCCTCGCAAGCACAAGGTCCTGAGCCCAATCCCCGGTAACCACATACAATGCTGGGTGTGGGGACTCACGCCCACCAACCATCAATACCACATACCACAGTGAGGGGCTTGGTGGCTCACACCTGTCATCCCAGCACTCGGGAGGCAGAGACAGGAGGATTGCTGAGTTCAAGGCTTGCCTGGGCTCCATAGTGAGCTCAGGGCCAGCCTGAACTACAAAGCGAGACCCTGTCTCAAAAAAAAAAAAAAAATTACATTTGGCAAGGCCAGAGGTTTAGCTCATTGGTTCCAGCCTCACACGTTCCTTGCCTCACAGGTGCAAATGCAAGGTTCCGAGTTCAATCCCAGTAACCGCAATGACAGGCATGGTGGTTCATGCCCCTAACCCCAGCAATCAGTAGTACCACATACCACAGTGCTGGGTGTGGTGGCTCACACCTATAATCCCAACACTCAGGAGACAGAGGCAGGAGGACTGCTGTGAGTTCGAGGGTTGCCTGGGCTACATAATGAGCTCAAGACCAGCCTGAACTACAAAGTGAGACCCTGTCTCAAAAAAAAAAAAATTAAATTTGGCTTACAATGGTGAAAATCATTTGAACTCTTTTCATGAGGATTGCTGGGCCCAGAGCCCAATGCCTGGCCCACAGTCCTCTCATCTGGAGCCTTGAAAAGTGAGGAAATGAGCCAGTGAATGAGTGCTCTGACCACTGATCAGAAGAGTTATACTAACGCATATGGACTGTTTTTCCTCCCTGGTCCTGAGATGGAATCCAGGGCCTTGCTCCTGCTAAGACCATGCGGTATCCCCAGTCCTAACTTTCTTCTTAATGCCAAGTATGTGGACTTCCACTTTCCCTCACAGACACTTTCCACCCAGCCCAGTATCACAGCGCTCGGTGTATGTAGCCAACATGGAAACCAGTCTGTACACCTGCCACCAGTTCACACTCAGAAAGTGAAGAGCGCCCGCAGCATCGAGGATCAGCTTGCTGCGGGGGTGCTGTAGTCTGGCGGCAAGGGCTCCCCTGGAACAGACCAGGCGTCCGCGTGGACCGTCCCCGGCTGTGGGAGTGGAGGAGATGCCCCAGAGGCTGCCAGCGCTGGGGAAACGGCCCGCGGGCAGTGCCAGGGAAAGAGCCTCCTGCAAGGCCGCTCGGTGGGGACTGAGGGAGAAAGGCAGCTGCTGTGGAAGTGCACTGCTTTCTTTTGTGATGGTTGACAGTGTAATTTTTGTTTGCCTAAGAAGGGGGAAGAAAAGTAATAGAGACCTTGACATTCCAAGACACTGAAGATAGTTCATTACGCATTTTTCCAATTTAATTGCCCATATATAATCTCAGCTCTAAAATATTTTCAAGACACATCAGAGAAACTTTGTCTCTCTGCCATTTGCATTTTTCTTACATTTGTCATTTATCATCCTTCCAGATTATGGTTTACTCAGTTAATTTCCTTTCTTCTCCCTTGAGTCTCTTTTTTTCCTTGATAGTGTTTATACTTACAGGAGAATCCCATAGCAGGAGTGATATTTGAGTCACATTAATTGGCAGAGGCCTCATTCTCTAAAATGTGATGAATTTTTTTCATAAAATTCAGCCATTCTCCCATTAAAGAATACAGCAGGAGCCGGGCGTGGTGGCTTACACTTGTCATCCCAGCATTCGGGAGGCAGAGGCAGGAGGATTGCTGAGTTCCAGGCTTGCCTGGGCTCCATAGTGAGCTCAGGGCCAGCCTGGACTACAAAGCGAGACCCTGTCTCAAGAATATAGCAGGAGAGTTCCCTTTCTAGATGATTAACCATGGTGCTTTTGAAACTGGTTGAAAGGAAGTTTCATCCTCTAACTCTGAACCCTTTCCTTTTATTCTGTAAAAGTCTAAGGCACGGAGCCCGGACAGAGGAGAAGTGGTTGCTCTTGCCAGCACTGAACTGACTGACTTGCCCTATTTACTGTAATCAAATTTGAGAATACTAATTAATTTTCCTGACCTTGAATAATTCCTCAAAGGAACCTGAAAGAAAGTTAACAAAGGAAAGATTCTTTCTGGCTAATCATAATGGAAAAGACATATTGCCATGAGGATATGTTCTGAACAAGCTGCCTAAAATTAGCTCACAAGGCTTAACAACACTTCTCTGGTGGTGTTTACCTCACCTTTCAGGTAAGTTTCAAAGCTCGGTTGAAGCCCTCAGTTATCTTTCCAGAGAGGCCAGCCCCACACACACACTCAACCTCCACACCAAAAGACTTCTTCTGACTAAAAAAGAAGTGGGGGGAGGGTTGAAGATGTAGCTTGTTGGTAGAACATTTGCTCCCAGTGCCAAGGCCCTGCGTTGGATCCACAGTGAGAGACGGAGACAAACTCACAGGCACAGATGCTGATCCGAGGCCTGTTAGGAAACGGCAGTAGGCTGCCAAAATAGCACTTCTCACTGTCACAAGAAGCCACAGTAGATAACCTCTCTGGTGAATTATAACATTCCTTTCTCCCAAGCTACAAATAAACCCTTCCTGGGCCAGAGATTTAGCTCAGTGGTTCCGGCGCCTGCCTCACAAGTGCAAGGTCCTGAGTTCGATCCCCGGTAACCATGTACAACAATGCTGGGCATGGAGACTCATGCCCACCAGCAATCGGTACGTCGAGGCTTGCCTGGGCTGCATAGTGAGCTGAGGGCCAGCCTGAACTACAAAGCGAGACCCTGTCTCAAAAAAAAAATTAAAAATAAAAATAAACCCTTCCTTTAGGCAGACACTTGATCTCTTGTACCTAAACTGTGCCTTGTGTGATATGAAGTCTCAAAATTTAGCAAATCTGGCCGGGGATTTAGCTCAAGTGGTACCACACCTACCTTGGAAGCACAAGGGCCAGAATTCAATTCCCAGTACCACCAAAAAAAAAAAAAAATTTAACAAATCTCCAAGTTAGAGAATTTCAAATTAATGCTAGGACTTTTTTTTTTTTTTTTTTTTTGAGATAGGGTCTCACTTTGTAGTTCAGCCTGGACTTGAGCTCACTATGTAGCCCAGGCTGGCCACAAACTCACAGCAATCTTCCTGCCTCTGCCTCCCGAGCGCTGGGACTATAGATGCCTCACACCCAGCACTGTGGTGTGTGGTGCCGATTACTGGTGGGCATGAGTTACCACACCTGGCATTGTGGTATGTGGTTACCAGGAATGAACTTTGGACCTTGAACTTACAAGGCATATGCTGGAACCACTGAGCTAAATCCTGGGCCCTAATGCTAGGACTTTATTTCCAGTATAATAATGCTACTATGAAATTACCATTGGTAATTCATTTATCACTCCATCATCTTAAATATCCCAGACATAAAAGAGTAAAAGTTTACCAAGCTTGTGGGATAGAGTTTCTTAGACCAGCTCAATGAACCAAAAACTCAACAAAGGAACGCTAGGATTTTTTTTGTTGAAAATAGGGTTATATATAGTGAAGCCAAGCCCGTGTATGTGTCTGTATGTGTTTTATTTCTTTTTTTCTCTGAGACAGGGTTTGTAGCCCAGGCAAGCCTGAAACTCAGCAATCCTCCTGCCTCTGCCTCCTGAGTGCTGGGATGACAGGCGTGAGCCACCACACCTGGCTATTTTTTTTTCTTTTTGTTTTTAGTATATGTGCTGCCGAAGCGAGCACATTTTCTTTTTGTTTTTAGAACTGAAAATGACACTCAGAGCTTCTTGCTTGCCAAGCAGGAGCTGCACCACTGGGCTACATCCCAGCCCTTTGGGTGTTCTTATTTGTACTTTTGTTTAGTTTACAAGTTACTGTATATACTGTGTACGTTTTGAAGAGTTTGGACATACGTATACACTTGTGAGCCTATGTACATTTTTAAAGATATTTTGACAAGTATCCAGATTTCCTTTTTAGACATTCTAATTAATTTCAGAGAGTCTCGGGAGGGAGTATGTGCCCTAAGTGGTCCTATGTTGTCTTTAGCTTTGTTTTTTATAAACAGTTTAGTCTAGGATGAGATTTACCAAGATTTTTTGGAAAGAACATATAAATTTCTTCATCTATATTTTTCAGAAAGGCCTTTTAGGATTTAAACACTCATTTAAAGTTTATCACCAGTGAAGATGACTATAATATTTCAGGCAAGGCCCTGCATGGAACCTTATTGTCCTATTCAGGGTTTCTTATCTAACTCAAGCATTTTCTACATGTCAAGCATCTCATAAAGAGTCTTTATTTAAATAGTTTCCGGCTTTTGTGGTTTTGTTTGTTTATTTATTTTGCAGTTCCAAGGATAAACTCAGGACCTTGTGCTTACCAGGCAGACACATCACTGCTGAGTTACATCCCTGACCTCTTTCGTGTATTTTTTTTTTTAATAATGCAGCCTCCATTGAGCACCTCACTGTACTTGATGTTTTTGAGACAGGGTCTCACTTTGTAGTTCAGGCTGGCCCTCAGTTGTGGAGCTCACAATGTAGCCCAGGAAATCCTCAAACTCAGCAATCCTCCTGCCTCTGCCTCCCGAGTGCTGGGATGACAGGCTGTGTGGTGCTGATTGCTGGGGGGTGTGAGTCACCGCACCCAGCACCGTTGTATGTGGTTACCAGGGATTGTACTGGGTACCTTGTGCTTTTCAGGCACAATGAACCACTGAGCTAAATCTCCAGCCCTGTGCTTGATTTTATTCACTGTCTTCTGCAAATTGTTTACTTCCAAAAGTTCAAAGTCTAGCCTTTTTCTTCTTGCTTTTTGCTTTATTTTCTCTCCTACTACTAATGAGATGCTAGTTCTTGATTCACTTTATTTGGGTTATTTATATCTTCACAGCCCTGTTTAATATCAAGTCTGATTTGGCATTCTTTTCCTACTGTGTAATGCCCAAATTAAGTTAAGAAGCAATTCCCAAGAAAGCGGGCCTGTGATCTTTCATGCTCTTCTGGTCCCCTGAGCACTGCGTGGTCTGTTTAATTTGAATGTTGATGTAACTAGCTGAGCTCGTAGTCTGTCAGGGGTGACCCAACTGTCCCTTCCAGAATGACTCTGCTCCGAGGCCAGGTGTGGACACAGAGTAGTAAGAAACGATAACAGAATGCAGTGTGGCCATTGTAAAAGCACAAAAGTAATTGACAGACCCATTCGACTTCTAGGCCAAGGCCTAGTCATTTGGCACCAGCTAATAAATGTAAGGCGGTTGGCTGTTTCCTAAGGAAAGGGCAACCCTGACAGGACAGCTACCAAGAACAGTAATGGGGCTAAGGTTCTAAGTCTAAGCTAACTGCTCTTGTCATCTAGGAGGAGGGAGATTTTTTGCATTTCACTTCTGTTGGGCAAAGACTTCTTGTTAGGATTCTGGTTCCAAGTGGCAGAACCCCAGTTCACAGCAGCTTGGGGCTGATGTGTGGACGTTTCAGGCATGTTCTTGAGGCCGGCCGGGGCCTAAAACAACATGGTCATCTCTGTCTCTCAGCTCTGCTTGGCTTTACTTTCTTTGTATTTTCACCTGTCCCCCCCACCTGTGCATATTTTAGTGATACGTTCTACCAGCTCTCTGACGGCAAAGCTGGCCACACTGTTCAACCAGTGAGCGATCCGATTGGCCCAGCCTGAGTCGCAGGGCCATCCTGGACCATGACTGAGACCAGGGTGAAGAGACTCTCTGATTGGCCAGGACCAAGTCACGAACGCCTGGGGATAGTGTGCTGCAAACTAAGTTGAAGGACTCATAGAGCCTCTAGCTAGGGAGAGCAGTTCACCTAAACAACCAGAGTCCTTGAGAGAGAGAAGTGGAGAAAGGAATGGCATCCGTTCAAAAAGCGCACAGCAGAGAGCCTGAGAGCAGTGTTCCCGTGCTCCCAGGTGGAACCCCGGACGCAGAGACCCAGGCTCTGACCAGGTGAGCTCGAGCAGCAGCTGCTGGCCTCCGTGGGACCAGGGCCAGGTGGTACAGGCCACTGCCTTCAAGCCATGGGCATCCCCACCCTCCTGTCTTCCTTCCCAGCAGTGAGAGTCTTTATAACAGCAGTCCCAAGGGCTGCCCTTGTTTAACTCCTCTGAACTGGGTCTTAGCTTGCTCTGGCCAGTGGCACAGTAGCAGATGTGAAGCGCATGTGGCCTATGACAGGCTGTGATGGAACCCGTCCTTTCCTACTGCTCTTTGGAACCCTGAGATGGCCCCAGAAAACGCAGGCTGGATAGTACGGGCTGTGGAACCAGTAGACAGAACGGAGCCTGCAGGCTGCCTTCAGGCCACCAGCCTGCCCCCCCAGGCTGAGGCCTCCAGGCCTCCTGACCCCAAGTGAGCTGACCGAGACCACGAGAAGAGCCCAGTCAACCCAGAGTCTTGAGAAATGATGGTTACTGTTTTGTCTTATGGTTTGTGTTGTTGTGAGGCCTCATGTATACCAATCAGTCATTCTAACCCATGGTATTATTTTAAAACCACTAAAGTTATGGGGTAGTTTGTTATGCTGCCGAAGTTCAGTGATAACACTAATGATGTTCAACTTCAGAACTGCCTGTAAATTTGCACAGAAGGGACTGAAACTCTTCCTCTGGTTAAAAGATGCTCACTCTGGCCCAGGATCTTGCATCCTGGATGCTCCGGAGACTTCTCAGTGAGCGTGAACCTTGATGGACTGAGACACTTCAGAGCCCTTTCTACAAAAGGAGGCAAAAAATAGAAGATGGGGGACAAATAGAAAGGTAAAAAGCCAGGTTACCCGCAGACAAGACAGGAGTTACTGAAACTATGACCAAAAGCCATGAGCTATGTATAGGTAGTCCAGATTTTTGTTTCTCTCCTTAATGTCCTTTTGTTACCCACAGATATTTAGTACGTTTGTGTTTAAATGCTCCGAAGTGTTCTCAGCTGGTCAACAAGGTGTTCGCCAACGTCCGGCTCTCCAGGGAGAACCTCGCCCCTCTCAATTCTACCATCGTTGAGTTGATGTTAAGGTAAATATCCCTAAGGTCCCAGGAAGTTCCTGGGAAACAAACGTTTAGGAACTGAATGGTCGTCCGTCCTGGTGGAGGAAGCAGGCGCGAGCGGGAATGAGACGCACGCGTCCTTCCAGTTGCAGAAACACTGATGTCATCCCGAGAGGGCCTGGTCCTCAGACAAGGGAAGAGGGGGCTGACGCCCCCGGAGGGCTCCGAGCGATGCGTTAGGCTTTGGCCTCCACACCCGCCGGGCCACAGTCCGGGCAGCAACGGGAAGGAAGCTGGACTGAACGTGACCTGTGAAGCTGCAGACACCTGCGTCAGGAAGAAGGAAGTCAGGCTGCTGGGACACGGACAGAGCCCTCCATTTCTCCATTAGGAGGCCCCAGACCACTATTTTCTTTGCGAAATGTCGGCTGTACTGTGACCTGGCCGGAGGACAAGAGACCTATATGAATCACTCACTGGAAAAAAGAAAGCTTAGCTCAGGGAGTGCAGCTCAGTGATTCGGCGTCTACCTGACAAGTGCAGGCCCCGAGTCTGGTCCCCGACACCACAAACCACACTGCCAGGCGTGGTGGCTCATGTCTGTAGTCCCAACGTTTGGGAGGCAGAGGCAAGAAGATTGCTGTACGTTTAAGGCTAACTTGGGGTACGTAGTGAGTTCAGGGCCAGCCTGAACTACAAAATGAGACCCTGTCTCAAAAAATAAAAAATAAAATAAAATAATACAAAGCTTCAATGAACAAAAAGTCATCGCAAATCAAAGGTATTATTTCCTGTGCGGTGAGATCTCAGGAAGGGCAAGGATGGCCAGAATCTCCCACACACGGCTCTTTCTTCTCTTCCTCCTCCTTGCCCCTCCTCCTCTTTGTCCTCCTCCCATCCACCTTTCTTCTCCTCAGCATTTCACTATGTACCCTAGGCTGGCCTTGAACTCGCACTGATCCTCCTGCCTCAGCCTCTTGAGTGCTTGAGTGCACCACCACACCTGGCTCTTCACCGGGTTCCATTTCTTACCTCTCTGAATTTTGCTGCTTTTTCTTAGACTGGCTTCCTCACAAAGCTGTAACCATGGCTGCAGCCGCTCCTGACTCCCCTTAGCCAGCAGAGACGGCGAAAGGGCTCTTCCCCAGCAGAGGGTAGGCGAGGAGAACCCCTCAGAGGAGGGGATGCGCCCTGAAGATGGAAATAAAACAGGTCTGAATGCTTCTGTTTTCCTTTTGTAAATAGGAGTGAAAAAAAGGTAAAAGGGAGAGGAGAGAGAAGGTGAAAAAATAATTAAGATATATTATGTATAGGTACACACTCCCTATAATAAATGTGGCCACCATGTATGGCACATGTACACTAATAAGGAAATGTTAAATAAAAGTAAATTCTTCAGTCTTCTTTACCAAGTGCTGCTGCTTCCCAGTGGATCACTCATTTAAAGAGAAGGATGAAAAATAATACAGTTGACCCATAGTATAGGTAACAGACAGTGTCTTTCTTTCTCTACTTCTCTCATTTTCCTTACTACCCTGCTTGTATAGTAAACTTTGTGGAAATAAGAATGGAAATGCAAGGCAGAAAGAAAAATTTAAACATCAGTGTTAAAGATGACTCCATCACTTTATGAGCTTTAAATATATGAATAGAATAGAGGTGCATTTAAAATATAGGAAAATACTTTTGTAAGCTTTTCAAGTGAGACGAAGGTAGTACAAGCAGTCCTGCAGTAGGTACTTCCAGCTCCAGAGGGGCCTGTGGGGCCACATCAGTGTCAGCTACTCTGCTTTCACGGTTATGTAGAGCTAGCCTCTACCTGCACTGGTTACTGAGGCCTACACGGGTCTCTCCCCTCGATTGGGTGGATGACTGAAAACCCCTTTCATTTGTTTGTATTGTAGCGGATTTGGACTACATTAAAACACTAATTCAAACCAGGCATGGTGGCACACACTGTCTAATCCCAGCACTCCGAAGGGTGAGGCAGGAGGATAGCCATGAGGTCAAGGCCCTCTGAACACTCTTGTCTCAAAGTGCAGTGGTTCTGGCATTGCTTTGCAAGCACAAGGTCCTGAGTTCGATCCCCAGTAACCACATACCACAATGCCACACCTATAATCCCAGCAATTGGCACTATACACCACAGTGCCGGGCATGGTGGTTCATGCCTGTAATCCCAGCACTTGGGAGGCAGAGCCAGGAGGATTGCTGTGAGTTTGAAACTAATTTGCGTTACATAGTGAGTTCAGGGCCTGTCTGAACTGCAAAGCGAGACCCTGTCTCAAAAAAACTAAAAAAAAAGGAAGAAAATACATCAATTCATAATTAAGTGAAACCAAAAGAAAAGCTTATAAAGTAAGGCTAATTATTGTGCTTTTAGTTTATTTCAATAATCAGCTAAGTCCAATTATTTTTTTTTGCTTTGTTTTATTGAAGTGGGATTGTGTAATGTTGTTCAGACTAGTCTTGAACTCCTGGGCTCAAATGTCCTCCTGCCTCAGCTTCCTGAGTAATGGGCTACACATGTCACCTCACCCAGCTCAGTGCAATTACTTTCTAATGAATGTTCCTGGGATATAATGCACATATTACAAAATGCACCCATTAAATGTACATTACTTCAGTGAGTTCTGACACTTTGTATACCCATGTGACCAGCACCACCCCATCACCCCCTGAATTCTTCTGTGAGCCTTCCTACTCAGTCTCTCCCTCACTGGACTGCTTTCTCTCACTTCACACCAGACTTTTCTAGAATTTCACACGAACGTGTGTTGGGTCAGTTTCACTCTGAGCAGCGCTTTTGCAGCTCCTCGCGTTGCTCTGAGTATCTTCAGATCGCGTCTTGTTACTGCTGAACAGTTCGTGCCGCATGGACGTGCCACAGCTTGTTTAATGTCTTTATTTGCTTCTCTGCTGCTGACGGTCCAGCTTGTTTCCAGCTGGGACTCTGAAGTACATTGCTACAAACATTCATAGAAAAGTCTTTTTTGTGGAAATGTCTTAGCCTGGCTTTTGTGTTGCTAGTAACATAGCACCGCGATCTGCATACATTTTAAAGAGCATATTTATTTTGGCTCAGTTCTGGAAGTCCAAGGTCAAGGGGAGGTTTCTCTTAGTGGCAGATCCCTGAAGCAACAGACAGCGTGGCATGGGCCAGAGACGAGGAGTGCTGCGCGGGTGTGTGCAGGCTCTCTCCCGCTCTCTCTCCAATTACAAGAGCTCCACTCTGATTATTTTAATCACCCCCAACGCCCCGACTGTGAATGCCATAGTTGGTATGAGTTTCTCCCCTCAGTACCTCACGATGCGGAGTAGTGTTCAATAAGCATCTCGGAGATGAGCCACACTGAAAATAGAGCAAGACACATGTTTTCAGTTCGCAGGAGTAAATAATCAGAGTTGAAAAGGCCGGGTCATGTGGTAGGTATATCTTTAGTTTTACAGGGAATTACCAAACTATTTTCCAAAGCGACACCATTTTACATTCCTCCCAGCAGCGTCTGCAAGTTGCGTTTGCCCCACATCCTAGCACCACCGGGCTGGTTCACCTTTCCGTGTGGCCTGTTCTGATGAGCACGTATCACGAGTCTGAGCTGCGTCTCCCTGGTGAAGTCTTCTCACCTGGGTCCCTGCTCAGCTCCCCTCAGTGCTGCTTTAGCCTCTGCTCTTGCCACTTCCTGTCTAGCATGTACTAACTCATCTCTGACGTAAACCAAGGTCTGATTCTATCCTGCCCGACTTACAAACCTGCTAGGGAAGCTGCCCTATTTCCTCAGAATGAAGTTCATACTTCCCGGTGTGCCGTTCAAGGACGGTGCCCATTCAGCCATGTTGGATCTTTGAAGACTGGTGTGATGGCGTCTGTGTTGTCCCCACCCCCGCCCCGAGCCTGTGACCCACACGTTCCTACCTCTGACGCCAGCTCCAGCCTGTTAGCCTGCCCGTGGCCGGCGCGTCTGGTCATGCTGATCATTCTCTGCACGACACACGCATTCTCCAGGGCCAGGCTACAGGCTCTCTGTGACATCGCCCCCTTGCTCGTTGGGTCCTCGGCAGCTCTTTGGCACTGAGGGTGAGGGCCAGCAGCCCTTTGAGGCCACAGTGGTGGCTGGCTGTGGAGGTGGTGCTGCTCTTGGCCAGAGGCACCTCTGTAGGCACAGCTCTGAGGACAGAGCTGTGGTCTCTTTGTCTTCTGCTTCCTGGGGGTTCTCGTCAGTTCCTGTCCAATGACACTGGTTGACTGAGTTTAGGGTAGATGATTAAGTAAATAAATGATCAATAATTTGCTGTCAGCAAATTGTTTACTTTCTGAGTCCTCTATTCCCTTCTCTGTAAACTGAGAGTTGAGTAGCTTATCTATCTTTCCAGCTCTAATGATTTATATGTTTATATTTTGAAATACAGTAAAATGGCATACTTAACACAGTCCCAAGACAGACGACAGCTCCCTGAGATCACAAATGTTGATTGCTCTGCGTCCTCCAGTGTGTGGAATTCGTTACAGTGGGTTTGGCAAACTGCCACCCTGTGGTTCTTTAAGATTGAAAAAAGTGCTTAACATAATCCCAGCACTCGCGAGGCAGAGACAGGAGGATTGCTGAGTTCACTTCGGCTTGTCTGGGCACCATAGTGAGCTCAGGGTCAGCCTGAACTACAAAGCGAGACCCTGTCTCAAAAACCAAAAAAAAAGTGCTTAACAAACTGGTACCACAGGTGCATTCCCTTTTCATGGTTTGGAAGTTATGCTGAGAGCATTTTTTCATAACATTGTGTTTCTAAGTGATCTTCGTCCCCTGTGTCATGAGGATCTGGTTCTAGGATTCTCTACAGCTCCCAACATCTGCAGATGCTAAAGTCCCTTGTGTAACATGGCATTATCCTTACAAAAAACCTATGTGCATCTTCCCACTAATTTTCTATCATCCCTAGACACTTACGGAATTTAACATGATGCAAATGCCATGTAAAGAGTTGTTCTATCGTATTGTATAGGGAGTAAAGAAATGTACAGAAAGTCTGTACATGTTCAGTACAGATGCAATTTTTAAAGAATATTATCAATCCTTGCTTAATTGAATATGTAGGTAGAGAATTGTGACATGGAAGTTGAGATGTACTTTTTCATAGCTACACAGTAAGATACTTTAAAAAAGATCACTATCACCTGAAGGGTTTTATGAACCAGACTTCCTCAGGGATAATGTAGAGTTTTCTTTTTTAAATTAAATCTATCTTCACTGGAGCCTTATTGTTGGAACCAGTCTTCCCCACAACTATTATCCAGTTTCATAGTAGGTGAAAGACACCCAGAAAGAGTCACCAAATTCCTGCTCTGGTGTTTCCTTGGAGTGACAGGGATACTGAAAACTACTCCTAAAGACAGGGACGTGTAGAGAGGCACACGGACTCAACACACCACTCGGAACATCAGAGAACGGAAACCCCTAATTTGGATACCGCTCCCTACACCTGTGGTACCAGTTTCTTGTGAGACTGCGGCAGGATAATCCTTTGAAACTAGGAATTTAAGGCCAACCTGAACAATATACCAAAACTCTGTCTCTTAAAAACTAAAAAATAAAAGGCAGAATCTTTATTCAAAGACTCCTGATTTCAAATGTTGGCTATAACCTACAGAGGTCTAGTTATAACATCTGGAATTTAAATAAGAGATTAAGCATTTTCTTCGATCACGAAGAACCACAGTATCAATTTGCCAAACCCATTGCAATAGAATTCCGCACACTGGAGGACACAGCGTGGTCGGCATTTGTGACCTCAGAGACTTAAATCCAAGGCCAGCCAAGTTGTCAGCAGAGCTGCTGCTTCCCAATGGCTGGTGGCCACTGGCCTCTCTGAATATCCGTCCATGACTTTACCTTCCACTTTCCACAGTGTCTTCTTGTAGGATTTTGCGGTTGTTGTTTTTGTTTGTTTGTTTGCTTTTTGTTTTGAGACAGGGTCTCCCTGTGTAGTTCAGGCTAGCCTTGAACTCATTTTTATGTAGCCCAGACTGGTCTCAAACTCAAGGCAACCCTCCCACCTCAACCTCTGGAGTGCTGGGATCATGGGTGCTCCGCCATGCCTAGCTCATGATGTCCTTGTGTGCTTTTGTGTCTACATGCAAACTTCCCCTTTCAGAGAGTATTGTCACATGGAGTCAAGGTCCTGCCTACTCCGGCCCAAGCTCTTGTTACAAAAACTGATCGCGTCTGCAGTCCTCTCATGCATGGCAACGATCGGGAGAGGCGAGGTGAGGTCCTCAGTCTAATTCAGTGTCCTCTCAGTTCTTCTACTTTGTTGATTTCTGTTGCATTTGTTACAGATGTTGCTATGAGCCTATGCAGTAACGTGTGCCCTGGTAGCCCCAGGTATCCAGGGAGGCGAGGCAGAATAATTTGAGGCCAGACTTCAAGGCCAGCCTGGACACATAGTAAGACCTCACCTTAAAAAAAAATGACTTGGGGCTGGAGATTTAGCTCAGTGGTTCCGGCGCCTGCCTCACAAGCGCAAGGTCCTGAGTTCAATCCCGGTAACCACATAGAATGCTGGGCGTGGTGACTCATGCCCAATACCAATCAATACCACATACCACAGTGCCGGGCATGGTGGCTCACGCCTGTAATCCCAGCACTCGGGAGGCAGAGACAGAAGGATTGCTGAGTTCGCAGCAGTTTGCCTGGGCTACATAGTGAGCTCAGGGGCAGCCTGAACTACAAAGCGAGACCCTGTCTCAAAAAAAAAAAAAAAAAAAAAAATGACTTGGGCCAGAGATTTAGCTCAGTGGTTCCGGTACCTGCCTCACAAGCGCAAGGTCCTGAGTTCTATCTGGGTAACCACATACAACAGTGCTGGGCATGGTGGCTCACGCCTGCAAACCCAGCATTCGGGAGGCAGAGGCAAGAGGATTGCTGCATTCGAGGCTTGCCTGGGCTCCATAGTGAGCTCAGGGCCAGCCTGAACTACAAAGCAAGGCCCTGTCTCAAAAAGAAAAAAATGACTTTGTACCACTAAATTGATTTCACAATGCAATAATTTGGGGGAAAAATGACCTAAAATATGCAAGGGTGAACTGCTAAGTTCAGCAGCACACATCAGCCCTTACGACACATCGTATGCTGCTTGCCGGGCGCTTAGGCCTACGTGCCCTCCCGCTAGGGACTCAGCAAATGCAGCTTCGGGTCTTGCTCCACGTGGCCCTGTGAGGACTGCGGCTTGTGCTCACTGCGCAGCCACACAAAGCAGTGCATCACGGTGGTCAGTGCCCCAGAGGGGAGTCAGCTCAGTCCGTGGATCTCTTTCGCCTCTTCTTCCGTGTGTTTGTTTTTTCTCATGACACCCACTGAAGAATCTGCTTCATGTTCTGTGTCTTTTGTAAACTTATGGTAGGGTGTAAGTAGGAAGGGACTTTTTTCCTTGGTGGTGCTGTTGTTGCTGTTTGAGCGTGGATTTAGAGCCTGGGGGCCATGAGAGAAAGAAGCGATGGTCTTGCTGTTTGTGTTTGACACAGATGCCCTCGGCCGCCCTGCCAGCCCCAGTGGCCCCGCTCCCGCGTGCGGTGCTATGACGGAACCCAGACTGACTCTCCGCCGCCGAGCAGGAGCCCTACCAGAGAGCCGCACCTTAGACATCCTCGTGAAGTCTCAGCAGCTGTGGGAGTCAGGGGTGCAGGGCACCTGCTCCTCCCGGAGACTGCTTGGGAATAACACCCCCGCCCCCACCCAGAGCCTCCTTTGCTGTCCACCAGCACAGGGACACAGGCTTGCGTGCACAGGAAACCATCTCAGGACGCACATCTGGGTCTCTCCTCCCACGTATCCCTTCTCCTTGGGGCTCACTGCGAGGAGCAAAAGCCACGGCTCCTGGTGTGGGTGGCACGAAGGGTACTCTGCCTGGGGATCAGGCACTCCTCTTGCCCGGATCGAGGCGAGGCTGCCTCTCAGTTGTCTCTGGCCGGGGTAGCCTGGTCCCCTAGAGATCAAGTGGCAGAGCATTCCGAGGAAGCACTTCACAAAGTGCTGGTCCTTTTCTGTGGTAATTTGGTATATCTGAGATTTGTGTATTAAATCGATCAGAATCTGTCATCACCTCAATATTGGAAAAGCAGCCACCACGTAACCCACAAGCCGTGAGTGACTGGATTCCATCAGCACCCTGAGCCCAGGCTTGTTTGCCCTGTACGACATGACATGGAGTGTAAATTCACCTCTGGGAGGCTCCTGGGGCCCGTCCTCTGAGGACATCAAGATAAGAGCTTTGAACGCTGCTTCCCAGGGCCCTTACTGTGCAGACTGGGCAAGACTTTCATGCTGACTCTGGACGCCTGCAGAGTCTCTGTGATAGTAGCAAGAAATAAGTAGGGGCTGCAGCTCTGGACACCCTGCTTCAGCCCTTTTGTTCTTGTTTTATAAATACAATCCCACATGAAAATTCATTTTCTGAATGCACCCTTTTATTTATTTTTATTTTTATTTTTATTTTTGCTTTTTGGAGACAGGGTCTCGCTTTGTAGTTCAGACTGGCCCTGAGCTCACTATGGAGCCCAGGCAAGCTGCCACGAACTCAGCAATCCTCCTTTCTCTGCCTCCCGAGTGCTGGGATTACATGGCTTTTTTTTTTGGTGGGGGTGGAATCCAACGTGGGCCTTTGTGCTTTACAGGTAAGTGAGGTGCCACTGAGCTAAATCTCTAGCTAAATGCAACTTGTTTTTCTGCTTTTTGTTTTAAAATTGATTTTATTAATACATTTTATATACATCATGATCACAATCGACATTGAGAATTTGTACCAGTACATGACACAACTTCTCATTTTTTCCTATTCCCCTGCCCCTACAGCCCCCCACTCCCTATACACATAAGCATGCAACTTGGTTTTCTTTGGAAAAATTTCACACTTTATTAGTAAGTCTCATATTTGTTGAAGATTACAATGTTTTTTGTGGAACATATAGACCTTGCCTTTCTAGTAACCATAAAATTAATTGATAGAACAAAATATTTCTCATCTGTAATCATTGTCTGCTAAATGTTTACATGCCATGATTATATTAGCTTTGGAATAGAACAGGTATAGATATGTTAAAACAACCTCTTTCTGTGCTTAAAATAAGCTGTTGAGAAAATTACATATTTAAAATAATATAGTTTCAGATGTACAAAGTAACATATATAGATAGATGATAGATACATAGATAGATCCGGAACAAAATTACAAATATTCAACAATATAACTATTTTGTGCATATTTTTAGACATGAATAAAATATAAAAAACAACTGCCACAAAGTACTTTTTTTAAATTGAATTCTTTATTGGTACAATTTATACACATCTCACAATCACGTATAACATGGGGGAATTTGTACCAGCATGCATGCAAGTTGTTTTTGAAGATGTGGCCCTCCTGAGTAGCGCACAGTGGGCGAGGCTGGGAGGCAGAAGGCTCAGTCTCCTTCCAGGGAAACCGGCTCTGAGAGGCGACACCTCTCCTCTTCCTCCCGGGGCCCCACCCACACTGGCCGGTCTAGGCTCCTTCCTGTCGGTCTCCCCAGTCTGCACTCCTTTACTCTGCCCGTCCATGCTCCCGTGCGACTGTTTTCCACCTGCACATGAGGAGCACAAGCCAGGTGTGTCACAGTCATTTTCCCTGCTTCAAAACACATCGTCTTGGGGATTCAGCTCAGTAGTTTCAGCACCTGCCTAGCACACACAAGGTTCTGAATTCTCTGAATTCGATCCCAGGTAACCACGTAGCACAATGCTGGGCGTGGTGACTCACACCCACCAGCAATCAGTACGTGCGAGGTGGCTCAGCAGCACTTGAGAGGCAGAAGCAGAGGCAGGAGGATTTCAGTGAGTTTGAGGCTAACCTGAGCTACATAGTGAGTTTAGGCCCAGTCTCAACCACAAAGTGAGACCCTGTCTCAAAAAACTAAAAAAAAAAAAAATAAGACATTGCTTCTTCCAGACTCCTCTTCCAGGTATACAGAAACTTCTTAGACATTGGCTCAGAAACATGATGGCGGAAAATCCAAGGACAAAGGGGTAGCAAACCTAGGGCTTAATACCCTGAAAGGACTGATGTAGACACTTGGAGCCACATTCTCAAGCACACAGGTGGAGGGGAAGCTCCAGTCAGTGTAGCCCCACAGCTCAGTCCCGCGTGTGCACATTTCTCCGGTCAGTGCCTCTCTGGCTGAAAAGAGAAATCTGCACTTGAGTTTCTCTCCGGGCTTTAAGATCAAGATGGGATTTATAACTGTCACTGCTCTCTGCATTTCCTCTTTCTTCCTTTCCTCTTCCTACGTAAGTTCAGATCCCTTAGCAGACAAGGATCAAAGCTAAACATAAACCCTCATGTCTGCGAGTTACCAGTGAGGTCACTGACCCTAGAGTTAGGTTTCCAGAGTCAGCACTCGGGGAAGGACCTCATGCAGCTTCCAGAAGCTGACACTGGTGTGAAAGGTTTGCATTGGATGGCTGCTGTCCTTCATTCCAGGGTTGTCTGTGGATATGAAACAAACAACCAGTGCTCGCACTTCTGCAAAGCAGTACTGGTAACTCGTGTGTGTGTGTGTGTGTGTGTGTGTGTGTGTGAGGGCTTTGCGTGTGCTTTATATTCAGCTCTTTAATATATTTCCTTTGTTTTTGTGTAATTGTGTTACCCTGTTGGCAATACCTCCAAATACCCAAGACAAATCAAGTAAAAAAGAGATAATATTTATTTCGGCTCACAGTTTTACAGGTTTCAGCTCATGATTGACTGATCCATTGGTTCTGGGCCTGTGGGAAGGGAACACATCCCAGCAGGTCTATGTGGCAGAGAAACCCTCATCTTTCAGGGGATGGGACCCGAAAGAGAGGAAGAGGCAGGGACCCAATACCTCTCAAGACATGTCTCCACAACTTCAGCTCCTCCCGTGAGACCCTGCTTCCTCACCATCTGCCACCACAACAGGCACAAGCGAGGCACCAACCCTTTGGAGAACACTGATCCAAGCTATACTGGAAACACTATTTTTAAGGAAACTGAAGCCCAAGGTGGAATTTAGAAGTAGACTGAGTCAGTGGGGAAATTTCTAGTCAAGTTTTAGAAATAAAATTTGCACTGTGAAAAACCCAAGAATTCACATTTTTATGTTTGTCTGGTATCTGTCAAAAGTGATCAGATTGACATACAGAGGGTTAAAAGTATGGAGGAAACAAATTTGGTGGTGCCAGTTTAGGACAGAACAAGTAGGGAAAGCAGGATAGAAAAACAGAGCTCCCCCTAAACTTCGTAACTCCATTCCATTGTGGGCTTGGGTTAACCGAGCCCAGAATTCCAGAACTCAAGTTACCAAGCATGGCTGGATGGGAAATCTTCAAGGTCAGCATTTGTTTTCATCTTTATTCAACATCTTGACCCAATATGTAAATGACTTTCTCTTCATCCTTGTGCTGATAAGTTTAAAGCTTAAGAAAGAGGAGGAATGCTGGGTGTGGCTCACGATCCCAGAACTCAGGAGGCAGAGACAGGAGGACTGCTGTGCATTCCAGGCTTGCCTGGGCTGCATAGTGAGCTCAGGGCCTGAACTCCAAAGTGAGACCCTGTCCCCCCCCCCCAAAAAAAAAAGAGGAGGAAAAGTCTGCAGTGGGGCTCAGGGGCCCCAGTCACAGCCAATTCTGTGTCTATTCCTATGCAGTCAAACACACTGGGCAGTTAAGACTCCAGTGACCACACTGGATATCTGTCACTTTGTAGCCAGTGGCCCTGAGTCCCAGGCAGCTGTCCTGGGGTAAATATTCCTGAGAGAGAAGCCCCACTTCTCCTGTAGGCCCTGCGGTGCTGTGCATCCATCAGCCTGGCGGGGAAAGGATAAACCAGGCAAGGGTAGAAGCAGCTGGATGAGGGTATGTGGGCCATCCCGCAGCATTCGTGGGGACACCAAAGTGGCCCATGGCGTGGACAGCCAGGCGGCCCAGGGCTAGGCTAGGCCGCTGTCGGCTATAGGAAGAACTGTGACTGCGGGGTCGGAAAGCGCAGGCTGGTCTGGAGCCACAGGCAGTTTCCAGAGCACAGTGCGCTTGTCTGCTCCTGCCTTCCAAGTCCGGGCAGGTCCCTGTTCGGGCTGACTCTGTGCCAGCGATGTGCAGAGAAGCCAGAAGACACCCTGGCAGGGGCAAGTGTTCATACCACAGCACAAAACTGGTGCAGCTACAGGGAAGCCATTCGGAACTGGCCTACTAGGTCACTAGCATCCTGGAAAAGTTGAGTTTGGACTCAGGAGATCCTGGACATCCACCCTGTCTCAGCCTCTAATGAGGTGCTTTTGGCTAAACTGTCAACCTTTCTGCATTGCAGGTTCTCGGAGGGGCAAAAGAAGCATGACTTTTTGCCTCTTAGAAGCTTTATCCAGAGACAAGAGTTAAAATGTCAGCAGAGAGCTTTGCTAACATTCATCCAAAAATTCTAAAAAACACTAGATTCTCCAGCATCATTTCTCAATTTTCTAACTGTCCATTTAAAACATCTATGGAGAGCTGAGTCTAAAATGACTAAACCATGGGCTTAAAAATCAGAAAGTTCTGGACTTCCACCGCCGGCAAGCAGCCTGCCCACCACCGGACTCAGGCCAGCTGACTCAGGGACATCCATCCACCCCAAGTGATTCTGGCCTACCCACCACTGGACTCAGGCCAGAAGCCTCATGGGAGCTCCGTTCCTGTGTGCACGAGTCTGGGTAAGCACCACTTAGGTTGTGCAGTGATTTACAGTCTTTGCCAGCACAACAGATATGAGGAACAAATTCAAGAACCCAGGCACTTGGCTCATGCCTGTAATCCCAGCACTCGGGAGGCAGAGGCAGGAGGATTGCTGAGTTCAAGGCTTGTCTGGGCTACATAATGAGCTCATGGCCAGCCTGAACTACAAAGCAAGACCCTGTCTCAAAAAAAAAAAAAAAAAAAAAAAAAAAAAAAAAAAAAAAAAAGAATGAAACACTGAAAGCAGCTAAGGAAAAGAAAAAAACCACATACAAAGGGAAGCCCATCAGGATCACAGCAGACTTTTCAGTGCAAACACTCAACGCAAGGAGAGCCTGGAGGGAAGTGTTTCAAGCACTGCAGGAAAACAACTTCCAACCTAGACTGATGTATCCTGTAAAACTATCTTTCTCAATCGTTGGAGAAATAAACAAAGAACACCTGAAGAAGTTCTCAATTATAAAACCTGCACTCCAAAACATTCTAAAGAATATCTTAGAGAAAAACAATGAAGGTCACAAACTCATGAGACTTAGCAGAATTTAGTGAACAAGACACAAAACTGAGTGGAAAGGGGAAAAATCAGAAAGTTCTGTGTTGTCATCGTGGGGCTGCACATGGGAGGGTGAGGCGCAGAGTCACACATGCGCATCAGACTCCGGGGAGGTTTCTGGAATGCTTCCGGTTAATGAACACAGTATAGGTCATTATACAGCACAAGCGGTGGGCGGGGCTTGTGGTGGCTATTGGGGATTGGTCCATGGTTGTCAGGGGAGGGGCCCAACGTTGAGGAGGACTGGGAAATCTCCAGCTGTGCTGCCCTTTAGCCCAAGGCTCCCTTCGGCCTCAATTTGCTCTACCGGGGCCCAGGGCTCGCTCAACCTAGGAGACGGGCAAGCGGTGCAGGTGGCTCAGCCAGCCCTGGATTTCGCCATGAGCTCTGGGACCAGGGATTTGGCTCAGTGTATACGGCGTCTGCCATGCCATGTCCCGAGTTTGAACCCTGGTACCACACACCACAGAGCCGGGCGTGGTGGCTTACACCTGTAATCCCTGCAATCAGGAGGCAGAGGCGGGAGGATTGCTGTGAGCTAGAGAGGCTAACCCAGAGTACAGAAGGAGCTCAGGGCCAGCGTGAACTACAAAGTGAGACCCGGTATAAAAAAAAAAAAAATCAAAATCCAGCTATTTTTTCTCCATACCTATTGTGCTATGAATTTAGGAGCAAGTCATTAAACCATTTGCAGTATCACATTCACAGTACACAGAGTAGGGAGGATGGTACTGCAGAGAAACTAACTGCTTCTAGTGAGACCCTGTGAAGCAGGACAGCACAGGGGCCTGTGCCTCAGCCTGGAGCACTGGGCAGCCTCTCCAGAGCCGTCCCCGCCAGTGGCTTCTTGTCATCTCCTTGGGCAGTGCCAGGGCACACACAGCCAGCACCTGTTCCACTTGCCCTGGCTGAGGTTAGAGGATTTGCTTCTTCTACCATGATCATCAACAGAAAGATAGTTCTCTGGCCAGTCCAGGCTAACCTGCAAAGCGCCAAAGGGGCTGAGCGGACCGTACCCACTGGAAGTATTGATGGGTGCAAAAGGAGACAGGCACACGCCTGGGGAGCCTGGCCTTGCCCCGGGCGCTGCTTCATTCCTGAGCCACCTGCTCTTGGTAAAGGAATAAAACGTCCCACCAGGATCTTCCAAGATCAAGGACATGTATGTTTTTGGGAAGTAGAAAGTGCTGATCCCAAGAGCTTGGAGGAATACAGCTTCACCCTTACATACACACACACACTTCACCTCTTAGAAGTGGGGGATGAGCTTCCTACAGATAGGGGGTTCATAAAAAAAACGCACAGCATCAGGTATACAGCTCAGCGGTATAGATCCTGCCTGGTGAGCACAAGGCCCTGAGTTGGCTTCCTGATACAAATTTTAAAAAAAAGCACAGGCTGGGGGTGCAGTCAGAGATGGCATGCACGTGTTTCTGGGTTCATCCCCAGCACACAAAGAAAGAAAAAATACATAATAATTTTTTCCTCCACATTTTCCATTAACAGCACCTCTGGTATGTTAGTGCCTGTCCTTCATGACTGATTCATACTTTTCTTACAGAGTCTCTATAAATGTCCCCCAAGACCACTAGTAATGCAAAAAATGATATTCAAGTGGCAGGCATGCTGGCACACGCCTGTAATCCCAGCACTGTGGGAGGCGGAGGCAGGAGGACTGCTGAGTTCAAGGCTACCTGATGAGCTCAGGGTCAGCCTGAACTACAAAGTGAGACCCTGTCCCCAAAAAACAAAAAACAAAAATGGTTCTGGGCCGGGAATGTAGGTCAGTGGTGCTGTGCCTGCCTGGCAAGTGCAAGGTCTTGAGCTCAATCCTTGGTATTGAAAAAAAGAAAGAAAACAATTGGTTCTAAAGTCCCTTTTCAATCCCCCTGTTTTTATGCAACTTACATCATTTGGGTCCAGTGTCATGTTTGTTATGTTTATATAGTAACCAAAACCTCTGGATAAATATTTGTGTAGTTACAAAACTTTTAACAGACCCCAAACTTGGAATAATGCAAAAGAAAACAGAACATTTCATCTTGGACCATTGTAAATTCCTGCTGTTCACACGTCTTGGACCTGGAAGGAGAGGAGGAGCGAGGAATGGGTCTACTGTGCCTGCACAGAGCCGGCCCAGGGCGGGGGGGTGGCGCTGCCGGCTGCCGCTGCCAGCACCCACGGCCTGGCGACTCCCAGGCGTCCGCCATGCGCTTGCCAGCTGTTGCCCAGGTGCTGGTGTGGTGCGCGAGTCATGGACCCCACCGGCTCTTCTTACACTAAAAAATTCAGGGCATATGGTCTGGCCAGTTCTCATCACATCCTATCTTTTGGCGACTCTAGAAGTACATTTATTCCTCAAGTGTTAAAAAAAAAAAAAAAAGAAGAGGAAGAAGGAGAAGGCAAAGATGAAAGTGTAGACAGAGAAGGAGAAGACGAAGATTATAGCTTTTAGGAGAGAATTGTGGTCAAAACGTCAAGCAGCAGTCTTTAAGGACAGGACATAAAGAAGTCACACTAGACCAGGGCCCAGGCTCAGCGGGTGGGAGCAAAGAAAGAACGGAGCAGGAGGCCTGTTCCCGAGTACACAGAGACCCACACTGGCACCTTGTTAAGTGGAACGGTGCGGTTTTATGAATGGATGAGGTTGCCTCTCGGCCTGCATGAGGACTGGGAAGCTTTGGGGTCACAGGAACTGGGGACAGCACTCAGGAGCAGCTGTGTCCGCCTTGCAGATCTGACGTGGGCGAAGACGCAGTGCTGTGGAAGTGGCTCGGCTCATTGCGGGTGCCGAGTGAGGGTTAGCTGTTACAGGCTGAACATCCTACACTAAAAACGGGAGATCCAGAGTTCCGGAATCATAGACTTTGCTTTGTTCGCTTTGTTTTTTGAGACAGGATCTTGCTATGTAGTTCAGGCTGACTTTGAACTGGTGATGATCCTCCCGCATCGTCCTCCTGAGTCCTGGCTTTGCAGACATATACCAACACACCCAGCTCCCAGACTTTTTAAATGCCTATCTTTCACTTGTCTTATGTGCAACATTATTTAATATATTGCATAAATTATCTTCCAGCAAAGTACATGATGAAGTGTACACGAAATTTGTGAGTATGCTGGAACTTGTACGTGGGCCCCACCCCTGAGATACCTGTCTCAGTAACTGTGTGTAAAGATCCCAGGACGTTACAGAAGCCCGCTCGGAGCACTTTCCGCAGCACACCTGCTCCACCGGAGGGAGACAGCGAGGACTAGACACGCCTGAAATTTCTCGGAAACCTCCCTCAGAGGGCTTTGGCTTAGAGAAATGATGTTTAAGATTCTGTCCTCTGAGTGCTCTGTGAGACGGAGGCAAACAGGAAAGGAAAGCCACCCTGGAGGGAAGCAGGAAGGGATATTTCTCCGCGCACAGCCAGGGCATTGCTTGGAACTCTGCAAGTGCCCAGAGAGCACTTGGTGACCCTAAAGCAGCCCCGCAGGCTGATGGTGGCAGCTGTGACGCTCTTCTTGCATGGGCCCAGGCACAGAACCCTGATTCATGGCCATAAGAGTTCAGTGTTTTGATCTGTCCTGAAGTCAGCAAAGGCTGGGAAATCAGATTCCAGCGCCCCCAACAATGGCATCCACGGCCTCCAGGCACTGTGTTCACGGTGAGGCACACAGTTCAGAAGGGCTCAGAGCAGGTCTGGGGTGAGGACTCCCCATTCAGAGCTCTGGGGAGGGTTCTCATGCTCTGGAGCTGGGGCGGAGAGGGGGTACACAAGCTTTAGAGCTGGGGCTCCTATGCTTTCAAGTTGGGGTGTCCCCATGCTCTGTCCTCTCTCTCATACTGTTTCAGAACAATTTTCTCTCATTTTAAAATTCAGATAAGCTAAGAAGGGAGCTGCCGACCTGTACTTACAGCTACTCAGGAGACCGAGGCAGGGGTACCTAGAGTTTCACCTCAGCCAAGGGTATAGATCAAGACTCTGTTTCAAACAAAACACAACAGAACAAAATGTCACCTGAATGTCTTCTCAGTATGAATGATAGATTTTGAACACCGAGCATGTTTCGAGCTGGAATTTATTCTGACAGGTGTTTGTACCTGTCACATGTACCCCCACTTGTAGGTGGTTTATGTCTGCGACTTCGTCAATCTCATGTCAGCTCTCTCTAGGATCAAGACGCACAGCCAGCAAACGGCAGAGGTGTAACCTTAGCCTTCTCCCCGTAGGAGGAGGCTTGGTTTTCCAAGTGTCCCGCGAAACGTTTCTTTTGTTTTTTGGTACCAGGGGTTGAGTTCAGGACCTCATGCTTTTGAGGCAGGTGAACCGCTGGCCCTTCTTTTGCCCTTGAAAGTGTCCTCAAGGTTGAAAACACAGCTCAGTGGTGCAGCACTTGCCTAGCATAATGATGTCTGGGGTTCAATCCTCAGCACTGTAAAAAGAAGAAAAATTATACTATTAGTTTTCTGAATATAAATTCATAACAGAAAATTTGGAAACTGTAAAATGCATAAAGAAGTAATTGTACAACTCCATGTATAATTGCTGTTAAATTTTTTCCTAACGTGTTCTTCTGCACATCTATTTATAATATTGCTTTTAGCCTTAGATTGAGATCTTTTCAGACTTTCCAAAAATTTTAAATTTTATTGAAATGTCAGAAAACTTGTTTTACCCAGTGAAGCAAGTATGGCTTCCTGAAGATCGAATGTAGTTGGGAAAGTTGACCCTGGTTCCCACGAGCACTAAATGTGGCCAGATCCCTTTCTCTGCCCCCTAGAGGCTCATGTCTGACCAGCGGCTTCTCTGGCAGTGGCAGCCATCAGCGTTCATAAGCCTATTTGGGCATCAGTCCTGGTCCAGGTGTCACAGAAACATAGCGACTGAAAATGCACGCATAGGAACGCCTTCAGCTGCTCCCCTCAAGGGCACGGGGGTCTCAGCTTTGTTGTCTAGTTCAGTTCTTCCCAGACTCTGTCCTGGGATCACAGCCTCAGTGTAGAGCAAGGGCCTCGTTATGCAAACCTCTCAGCCATTTATTTATATCTCTCTCTGGCTGCCAGCAGTGCATATGTTCCTCTAAAACACCTCTCCTTTGATAGATGGCCTTTACAGAGCCCTTTTAAAGGCAGGAGAGATTATTCTGTTTTGTTTCTATCTTTGGTACAATTCTTCTTGCTTTGTCTGATCAAATGGAATTATTTTTAGTAGAGGCCACTTTGTCTGAAAGATAGCTAAGCTCATGGTCTTAAGAAGCCCTTGACGTTGTGGACAAATGGGGCTTGGGACTACGTGTGGACTATGTGTGTCTGGGATGGGACTATTTCCTCTGCCTTTGAATTCACCGTCTCCTCACTGCATTGGCACTGAATATGCAGACTGGAGCTCAGCTGGCTCCTCGGGGTACTTCCTAAAGCCCAGTGTGGTACGGACACCCTGGTGCGTAGGACAAGGCCTACTGCCAATACCTTCCTATGGCCTTTATTTTATTTCTGAAATAAAATAAAATGAGCCTAAGTGGGTCTCGCTCATGCTTGGTGCTCATTCTGCCACTGAGGTACCCCGCAGCCCTCCCTGTAGTCTTTACACACTAGTCTGCACAACCCCATCTGCTGATTTTATGCACTTAACAAATGAGACATACAGTCCACTTCCCTGGAGTCTGTGGGGTAAATATGGAAAAACTGTGGTGCTACGTCACGAACCACAGTTGGTTTACATTCTGTGTAATCCGAAGACAAGATTCCTCCGCTGTGCGTCAGCTCCTATATTACAACTGTTGCCCGTATTTCATAGCCACAAGCTCCCTGCCAGTGCCCACATGCAAAAATGGGTTTGCACTAAAAAATAAATGAGCACAGCACATTCTAATGTGGTGTAGTGTATCAGCAGCTTCCAGCCGAGGCCACGCAGTGGCCCTTCCCTTCTTGGGAAACAAAGGGCGGAAGCAGAGCCCCCTTATCCGGCTGCACGCGCGGTGCGAAGGGCAGGGCATCCGAGCCAGACCGGAGCCGTCTTCTGTGGAACAACTCAGCGTCTGGCCCAGGAGCGGCCACACGGTTTGCACGTTGCGCCACGAGGTGGGAGAATTCCGTGGACAGTCCTTGCTGCTGGGCAGCACAAGTGTTTTCAAGTTGAAGAACCAGAAAACCAGACCCACGGGCCTCCACCTAGGGTTTATTGTTCTCATATAACAAGGAGATCAGGGCAGCAGGCCAGGCCAGCTCCCCAGGGACTCGGGCTCTTTTTTTTCTCTCTTGGACTCATGAATGATTTTTAAGGTGGGGAGAAAAGGCCTCTGAGTTTTGTGCCTAAGATCTTCTTGCTTAAACCTCCAAGTACCTCAGACTATAGGTCACTGCACCAGGTCCAAGGACATCTTCTGCCTTCCAGGAAGGTAAAAAGAAACTGCTGTGAGGTGGAAGTTCTGTCCGGTTTCCCTGAGTTTCTGGCTCTGGAGCCTGTTTCCAGAGTAAACGGAAGGAGAGACATTCTGCAGCTGGGCGGTGCGAGCAGCTGTCTTCATGACAATCCCTGGGGCTCGGGGTCCCACGCAACACCCGAGGTGGGAGAGCGGGCCCAAACCTTTGTTCTTGTGTTAAAATTTCTGCCGTGGATTGTTAATTCCCATTGCACTTACTATGAAAGCTGTTGGGTTACTAACGGGAAAGTAAGGTTATTATTATTTTTTAATTGAATTCTTTATGGTACATTTTATATACAGCTCACAATCACACTAGACATTGGGGAATTTGTACCAGCATATGACACAAGTTAATTCTCATTTTTACCCATATCCCTACCCACCCACAACCTCCCACCCCTTATGTACATACTATTTTTCTTTCAAAATCATATTTATTCTTTCCCCTCATTACTTTCCCCTACCACACTCCCTTTGAACATTTCCTATTTTACAAAATCTATCATGCATTCCAGAACT
>PVIC010009528.1:0-45424 GCA_004025085.1 Thryonomys swinderianus
ACTCCTTCAATCTTTATACACTAAAACACCACCAAAATTATAGAGAATGTCCCTGAAGTCTTAAAAATGATGCCACAATATTTCCAGGCTTTCAGTAAATGTACACTGAATAAAAAAGAGCAAAGAAAAATATTCACTTAGAAATACTATGTTGTATCTAGGTTCCTTAAAGTGTATCTGGTCTGGAACACTATTTTCTTCCATATCCTCATATGCTGGAGCAAGCAAAATGTACCTACATCATCTTTTGAATTTAAAACTCTTGCCTCAGGAGAATCAAATCAATTCTTTCTCACAGATCAACCAGTCAGAAATGTAAAATTCACTCTTTCTTAGAAAAATAAGTTTATTAAACACAAAATTTTGCAGATATAGCACATTAGCCCAAATAAAAGTAGATTACTAGCTCATCAGCATAGGTCACTGGTAAAAGACAACTTTCTACCTCCCACTAACAATTACTTTTTAAACTATATTTTTTCTTTCTCTTTCTCTTCATGATATCAACTTATAATAAGGCCTGTGTATTTTGTCCAGGTGCTATTTTATGCAGATGATAAAACTAATATATTCTTTGCTTATTGTAAGGTTTTTACAATAATTTTGACCCAGAAGAAAAGTGTTATGACTCTTACTTTTGAGATCCTTCAACCTTTCCCTGGGGCTAGCAAGCTGTGACTAATACTGAGGCACAGGTCAAAGAAACTACAGAAGGAGAAAAGTTGAAAGTTTAAAAGAAAACAAAACACTATAAATATCCAACTGGCTTGGGAAACTGAACCCTTGAAGTGTCTATAAGTCTGAATGTCACAGCCAATGAGACAGATGTGGAGACATGTTTGAAGACGTGTGATATGCTGCTTCACTTAAAATAACAGCACCTAAGGAGACAAAAATGGCAAAACGAAATGAAGGCCACTTTGTCTCTTAGCCAAAAAAGCAGGTAAAGGATTTCAAGGTAGTGTCTAAGAAGGAAAGGAGAATGCTGTTGGTCTTCATTTTTCCTGCGTTTATGAGTAAAGAAAATACATTTACATGAATGACACTCTGAGGAGCTTCTATCACTTTACTGCTGTGGGAAACTAAATCTCATTATCCTTAACTGTAAAATGGGACTTTATTAGCTTCTACTTGTTCTTGTAACAAATTACCACAAATTTACTTGTTTCAAAACATTTCACAAATGTACTGTCTTACAGAAGTCAGAAGGGGCAGGTCCCTGGGAAAACACCAAGCCATTGGCAGTTCTGCGTTACTTCTGGGGGCTCTACTAGAAAATACTTTTCTATGCCTCTTCCATTTTCTAGAGGCTACCCCAATGCAGGGCCTCATGTTCCCTTTCATCTTCAGAGCCAATCATGGCCAAATTTCTCACACCCTTGTGATTACACCAGGTACTGGATTATCTGAAATGCTGGCCCCCATCTCAGTATCAGCTTGTGAAGCTACCTTAGTTCCACCTGTATCCTCAAGTCTTTCTTTCCGTGTAAATGAAGAAGGTTCTGGAGATCAGAAAATGGAGATCATTGAGAGCCTTTATTCTGTTTACAGAATATTGATGCACCATACAGAAGGCTTATATTCTGCCTACAGGAAGCACTCAATAAATGTTATTTGCATATTAGTATTTACCAAAAGTAAACAATTACATATATAATTATAAACATGTTATATATAATGAATGGCTGGATTTTTTAGGATATTTAGTTTAACAGTCCTATTTATGCCCACTGGATTTTGAAACAGTCTATTTATATCTTCTTTATACTATAGGTTCTGTCATTTTATAGTTTGAAAGCATCTGCCACACAGAGGCTTTCATGAGATCATTGTTTCAGCAGTGACAATCAGTACGTGAAGGGAAACTGTTGACTTGCCAGAGTGAGCACAAAGACACAGCTGTTAAGCAAGCAGGACACGTCTGTAAAGAGGAGTCGCAGACACAGAACATCAAGTAGGAACCTCTACAGAGAAAATCGGGAGCTCTACTGCTTTCCATTAGGAGCAATGCAGTTCTGAACTCTAAATTGCTGCTGATTTTTCATCTTTTAATCACTTCACAGAAGTTAAGTGTCCTTGGGAGACACTGCAGAGGGGAACACACATTTCATCCCACTGATTCTAAATTAATTTGATCTTTTAACACCCAGCTACTAAGCTTTCTGGGTGTTAAAAAAATTACCTTAGGATGACTTTTTTTCCTTTTTTACAAACAAAACCTGAAAGTAGAAGCTGGATTAATAAAGTTATATTTAATAGTTATTGCCATTCAAGTATAAATAGAAAAAAGTAATAATTTTTACAATGATAATATAAACATATTAAAGTAAATATAAGAATTTTAAAATGTCTAAAACTTTAAGACATATATAATATATATACTTGAAGACATATATATAATATATATACTTGAAGACATATATGTAATATATATACTTGAAGACATATGTAATATATATACTTGAAGACAGATACTTGAAGACATAGATAGATAGATAGATATATAGATAGATAGATAGAGATATATAGATATCTTAGCCTACCATGGTATCTTTTCCCCAGAGTCTATGAAAATTAATTTTTTTAAAACTCTAGAAAAGTTAACTCCAAAAGGAAGCTAAAAGAATGGAAGGATTAGCCTCTTCAAATCAAAATCATAAATTTACCCAATGAAAAATAGCATACTAGAATTGTCTTTATTGAAGTTGGGTCACATTAGCTTTGTTACCTAAAATTATTTTTAAATCTCAATTAACACTGCGACTACCGCATATTACTAGTTAGCATATTGATATCCAAATAATATGTCCATGAATTAGGTGTTATAAGTATTTTCAGTCTTCAGGAAATATTCTGAGTTTTGATAGATTACATAGAACAACACTGTCATAGATTTCAAAATTATATCCTAAATTAAATACTACAAATAAAAAAATAAAATGGAAATAAATTTCACAATCAGAATATGGAAATTCTCTTTCTCCTTTTGTATTTAAAATGGAAATTTTCTTGGTTGAACTTAAATACTAATCATACCTCCATGAAGAGAAATAACACCAACTCTTGGGAGGGACTAGAACAGGTGTCAGAAATAAATATTTGTTGACCATGTAACCTCTCAGAGCTTTTGTTTTCTCTATTTAAAAGTATTTCAAGTCTTGTATCCATGGTGAATTTAGTTTTGTGCATGGTGAAAGAGACAGGTCTAGCTTTAGATTTTTGCATGTTAAAGCCCAGTTTTTCTAGCACCATTTGTTAAACAGGCTGTCTTTCCTCCATCGAGGGTGTTTGGCTCCTTTTTCAAAGATAAGGTGACTTAGTGTATCCAGGGATGTTTCTGGATCATCTAATCTATTCTACTGGTCCTTGGGACTGTTACTTTGCCAGTACCATGCAGTTTTTATCACAGTGGCTTTATAGTAGAGTTTTAAATTGGAGATTGAAATACCCCCTGCCATGTCGTGGTTGCTTAGAATTGCTTTTGCTATTCTAGATCTCTTGTGGTTCCAGATGAATTTTTGTATTATTTTCTCTAGCTCTGTGAAGTATAGCATTAGAATTTCTATTGGAATTGCATTGAATCTGTGTAATAGTTGTGGGAGTATGGCCATTTTGACGATGTTGGTTCTCCCTACCCAGGAACAAGGATGTCTTTCCACTTTCTAATCTCCTTTTCTATCTCGTTTTTCACAGTCCTATAGTTTTCAGAGTAGAGGTCTTTCACCTCCTTTGTTAGATTGATTCCTAGATATTTCATTTTTCTGGTGCTACTGTGAAAGGGATTGACTCTCCAATTTCTCTTTCAGTGAGTCTGTTGTTTGTGTAGACTAAGTCTGTTGATTTTTGAGCGTTGACCTTGCAGCCAGCAACACTACTAAATTTGGTAATTAAGTCTAGCAGTCTTTTGGTTGAGTTTTTAGGATCCTCCAGATAGAGTATCATATTATCAGCAAATAGTGGCAGATTAACTTCTTCCTTTCCTATCATTATTCCTTTTATATCTTTGTCCTGCCTGATTGCTATGGCTAATGTTTCCAGCACTATATTGAACAAGAGTGGTGACAATGGGCATCCTTGCCTCATTCCTGTTCTTAATGTAAAAGGTTTCACTTTTTGCCCATTAAGTATGATATTTAAACATTTAAACAGAAAAAATAAGCCTTCTGGAAAACAGGTTAGGCAAAACTCTTGGAGACATTGGCTTAGGCAGAAGCTTTATGAATAAAACCTCTATAGCACAAGAACTAGCAGAAAGAATCAACAAATGGGATCTCATTCTACTGAAAAGCTTCTGCACAGCAAAAGAAGTTGCTGGCACTGCTAGAAGACAACCAACAACATGGGAAAAAATCTTTACTAGCTGTTTATCAGACAAAGGGCTATTATCTACAATATATAAAGAACTTAAACAGATCAGTCTCCTCAAGTTTAAAGACCCAATTCAAAAATGGACATCTTAAATGAACAGACACTTCTCAGAGGCAGAAGTCAAAGCAGCTATGAAACATATGAAGAAATGCTCAACATCACTGGTCATTCAAAAGATGCAGATGAAAACAACACTGAGATTTCATCTCACTCCACAAAGAATGGCCACTATTACAAAATCAACCAACAATAAATGCTGGCATGCTTGTGGGGAGAAAGGAACCCTTCTCCACTGTTGGTGGGATTGTAGACTTGTGCAACCATTGTGGAGATCTGTGTGGAGATTTCTCAGAAAACTAGGACTAGGGCTCCCATTTGACCCTGCTATCCCCCTGCTAGGAATATACCCAAAAGATTTTTAAAAATCACATTGGAAAGACAGAGGTACACCCTTGTTCATAGCAGCTCACTTCGTGATAGCTCAATCTTGGAAACAACCCAAATGTCCACCAACTGGAGACTGGATAAAGAAGATGTGGTTTTTTTTTTAATAAAATGGAGTATTATTCTGCCATAAAGAATGACAAGATTGATTCATTTATGTGCAAATGGATACACCTGGAGGACACACTAATAAGTGAAATAAATAGATCACAGATAGAAAATACCAGATCTTTTCTTTGATATGAGCACCTGTACATGCAAATGAGCTCTAGAAAGTATGACAGTTTTTGTAGAATGGGAAGTTTCCAAAGGAAATTTGGTGTGGGAATGTAATGAGGGGAAGGAATAAATATGATTCTGAAAGAAAATAAAAGAGCATGTATATAGGGGATGGGGAGGTGTGGGTGGATAGTGATATGGGTAAAAATGAGAATTAACTTGTGTCGTATATTGGTACAAATTCCCCCGATGTTATGTGTGATTGCTAGCTGTATATAAATTGTACCAATAAAGAATTTTTAAAAAAGTATTTCAATCAATCAGAAGTCCCAAGAGTTCATGAAGACCCTCATTTTACAAAGAATAAAATTATGTAAAATCTAGAGAATGGACATAACGGAATTTATACACCTATATTCCTTCCACTCTACTAGGCTGTTGCTAATGTTCTTAATGTCCTCACCAACCCTCAAACATTCTATTACCTATACCTGGGGTGAGTACTGTGGAATACAAAGACCAACACGACCCTCAAAATATGCTTCACTTACTTAGTATGCTACAAAGTGGAGGAGGAGGCACATTACTAGTAGTTATCATTTGAGAGAAAATCGCAGATGGAATAGTAGACATAGGTATCCTGGCAGCTCAAAGATAGCTGATCAGAGAGGCTATGTGGGAGGCAAACAATTCTCTTCATTTTAGGTGTCATAGAGTGGAACCCTCAGGGTCTCTCTGATAGGCTGAGTCCTACAGAATCTTCTTGTTCACAGGACTGTATCCTGTCAGGTGACATTTAGAGAAGGGGCTGTCTGCACTGTGGAGAACAGACAGAATAAGAAGCAATTGTAATCCATAAAGCAGATACCACAAAAATCAACAGACTCTATATGTCTGTGTTAAATGAAATAATTCATTTTGTTGGTGCTCCATAGCCTAGAGCCCTTTTACTACCCACCATATGGGAACCACAGACACTTTTGGAAGAAGCAACAAAAAAAATAGGATATTTATACTTCTCTCCATTTCATGGCTACACACATAGGACAAAATACGGTTTCTAGTTACTACACAGCAATAAACTTCCCAAATGATTTTAATTAGTCCTTCTAGTGTATGCTAAATCTTTTTAAATTATTTCAAGAATTTTAAAATAATTATATTATTTGTCTTTGACAGATCTATTAAATCATCAATGCCGGTTATTCCTCATAAGTCTAATCACTTCTCAACAATTTATTTGTAAAACTTGGGGGAACAAATGATTTATCTTATTTTATGCTTAATAATTTGTTCTATAAAATGGTAGTGATGATAATACCTCATATAAATTATAACAATATTAAATAAAATAGTAGAACTCTGAGCCACACACAGTATGTTATACACCAATAATAAATTTGTTGTTGTTGTTGTTGTTTTGAGACAGGGTCTCACTTCATAGTTCAGGCTGGCCCTGAGCTCACCATATAGCCCAAGCAAGCCTCAAACTCGGCAGTCCTCCTGCCTCTGCCTCCCAAGTGTTGGGATTACAGGTGTGAGCCACCACACCCGGCACTGTGGTCTGTGGTATTGATGCCTGGTGGGCGTTAGTCACCATGCCCAGCACTGTATGTGGTTACCAGGATGGAACTCAGGGCCTTGTGCTTGCAAGGCAGGCGCTGGAACCACTGAGCTAAATATCCGGCCCATAAATTTTTATTTTTGTTAGTACTAGTAATATTATCATTGCTGAGGTAAATATTAAGACATTCAAATGGATAAGAAAAGATTATAGTAAGAGTACAACAGAAATGGTGAACAGTGACAAGAAACAAGAATTTGAGAAAAAGCAGAAATTAAAGAAAACTCTTGGAATGTAAGATATATCTACACTCTTCCATCACTCTACAAGAATAGACTTTTCAGTTAGAGTGAAGTCATAGAGGTCAAGGAAGAACATGCTAACATTAACTCAAGGGAGTCCTGAAGAGACCATGGTCACATAGTTTCCAAGAAGAGGACATTCACGTGTACAACACACACTAAGAATGTGTTTTCAGAACATAATTTCATCCATCAACTTTAACACCCTTGTTATGAATTCATGAAATTTCAATAGCACTAACTGTATAAAATATGAAAATATTTTATTTATTTTTCTGAGACAGGGTCTCGCTTTGTAGTTCAGGCTGGCCCTGAGCTCATTATGTAGCCTAGGCAAGCTTCGAACTCAGCAATCCCCCTGTCTCTGCCTCCCGAGTGCTGGGATTACAGGCGTGAGCCACCACACCCAGCAATATGAAAATATATTTGACCAAAGTCTGAGAAACAGAAAGTTACTATACTTAAAAAATAGAATTAATAGCATTTGTGGTGTTTAGTGTGTGGGATAGGAAAGAACACAATACAGAACAAGGCTCACTCACTTCAGAGTGACTTGCACTTGGCCTGAAACTGTCTGGAGTGTCATCTGGATATGGCACCTGGCTAAATTATTTGAATTAAATAAGCCTCCGTTTGTTCATTTATGAAGTTACAAAGATGAAAATAATTTCATACCATTATTTATAATTGATTTTATTGGAACATTCTATATATATTTCATGATCACACTTGACATTGACAATTTTTTACCAGCAAATGATGCAACTTAATTTTCATTTTTTTCCCATTCCCCTACCCACCACACAATCCCCCTGCTGATAGGACTATAAATAATATCAGCAAAATTACTAGTTAGTTCTGCCTATTTTTAGGAATAAATTACATAAAACACATAAGAAATTTTCAGTATATAATGAAAACTTCCCCCCAAAATCTATTTTTTTCCTTTTTTGCTGCCATTAGCATATTAAGCTAAGATAAATGAAAATGGCCAGTACAACAAAGAGTGGCAATACCAGAACTACCTGAAGACTGGACCCACAGAGCGATGAACATTTGACACAGATACTAGGAGAGAAAAACCAAAATATTACAACAAAAATAGAGATATGTTTATGGACAAAAAGGTAGTACTTCCCTGGATCTTAGAACGTGGTCATGAAGTCTGTTTCAATATTGGAACTCTGGGAACTGAACATAGGTTAGATTGAAGAAGACAAGGTGAAAGAAGAGGGGTCAGGTCAGTACCTGTTAGAGTTTTTTCAAGGAGTGATGGTAAAACTCAGAACTAATGCAGGGTGCTAACAAAGGCTAAGAAAGAATGATTGACAACTGATGGAGGATGGGGAAAGAGTGATGATTCCCAGGATTCTACATTCCATGCTTTAGGAACTGACCAAAGATATATCATCATCATCATCATCATAATCATCATCATGATAATAGCCAATATTCACTGGTCACCTTTTTTCTGCAAGGCTCTGATTTAGATACTTCATACAAATCTGTCTTTCCAGACTTTGTGAGGAACCGGAACAATTCAGGAACATGGAGGTAAACAAAGGTAATTAAACTGAGAAAAGCATAAAGGCAGAGGAAGTCATAATTTTATCCTATAAAAAGGACCAGAGTGGATTAGACCTGAAAAGGGGTTCATAGGAGTAGATTAAGAAGACAAAACACAGTATATTTGTTCTTTTCTCTTCAAAATATAAAATTATTTTACCCACAAAATGCAACAATCGTTTTGTCTATATTTTTCAGAAAGTACCTAATTTAATATCTCACTTGTATCAATAAGTCACTTTAATATTAAAATCCTTATGAAGAAATCACATATAAAGAGATTATTTCTCAAAAGATTTACCAGATAAATGTTTTTTAAAACCTAAAACTATGCACTTTTTCTTGAATGACCATTAGTTAGTCATAATTGTTTCAAAATGATACGTCATACCAGCTCTTTTTTATGGGAATATAAATATTCAACAGGAAAGGCAGAGTATATTAATACTAGAGAGTGGCTGTTTAAAATGATCAAGATGTTATCAACTGTAGATGATTGTAAATGGAAAACAACATCTCAAATGAAATCAACTGTTCAAGGGAATAATTAAACATTATAACAACTTTGTAGACTGGAAAACTACTGAGAACAGAAACCACTGTCAGACTTGATGGCATTACCAATTCCCAGATTGCCTTTCAAATAAAATTATTTGAAGCACATTCCATATATGACAAAACTTCTAAATATCTTCTCTTGCTGACTTTTAAATTCTTTCCCTTTGTAGGTACTCATAAACAGATGGAGTCGCTTCATTTTTTTCTAAACTAGAATACAAAATGTTTACATAACACAGAATTGTAAGAGACTGCACATTAAGTCATTCATTTTACTAGAATCTGAAGTGTTCCGGTGTTTTCATGTTTGTGGAAAAGTCACAAATCCATCTGTAATACATTTATAACCCCCACATTTGAGTTTATTTGATGAAAATTGACCTCAATAATACAGTAGAGAAGGCTAATTCAAAGCATTTCTATTTGAACTGTTATTCTTAGAAGAGTAATCATGAAATGGCCAGTAACATCTGTGAGTCACATTCCACTTCCCAAGCTAAGTGATTTCTATGTATTATCCATCATTCATTTTGTTCCTTGCAAAGGTCTATGAGGCAGAAATTGATATTGTTCCCATTCCGTCAATTTGGAAACAAAATCTTGATGATGGTAAATAATTTCGCAGATCTTTTAGCCACTAAACTTCTTGCTCCAGGATTCAGTCTTGAGCTGACTCCACAGCCTGTTGGTTCATGCAAAGGAAAATATGTTCAGTAATCATTTTCTCAGAGCATTATCATATATTCACAACTGTAATCACATTATAAGGTTACTCAAATGTGTATGGCATATGAGGCCTTGTCTGGTCCTGTCCACTCTTTGCCAGTCCTACCTTGGTAGCCCATGGAAGAATGTGGCCAAATAAGGAACATATAGATGTCCCACCATTGACAAGCCTAAGAAGAGCATGCAGTTTCCCTCTTTTTTAGGGTCAATGTGCTGATTGCCTTCTATTTCTTCAAACTAGGACCTGCCTTTTCACCTGTATAGCACACAATACTTGACTCAGCCTTCATGGGTGAAGGTCACATCATGAATCAATAAGGAGTCATATTGACATCCAGACACTAAACCTTTTTTGGCCAAGTTTTTTTCCTACTTGGTGTCCCTTTCTTCACTTACTTCATAAATGAATGTTATTTTCAACTGATCAGTTCCAAGTGCTTCCCAGTTGGCACCATAAGTGACTTTTTTCCATAAATGACTTTTAAGAAGGTACCATTCATGACACTTGTCAACTTGATTTTTATTCCTAATGTAATCCCATTGTCAGTTAGATTTGACATTTTAGAGACTTGAACTTCAATGCACTGTACTATTCAGAGTTGCCTGGAGACATGCACTGAGCTGTGCTTTCCCCCAGGATTCAAGGAAGAGCATTATTCTTCTTTCTTTATTGCTCCAGTCTTCCACTCTACAGTCACACAAATCACTATAATTTGCACCACATAGTACACTATCTGTACAAAGTATCCTGTAGCAACTTCTGCAATGGCCCTTTGTGTTATAAATCATCGTGCTATTTTGGTATAAAATGTTGCTTAGGTAAATATCCATTGTTGTGCACTTTTTCTTCCAGAGAGTTATTAGTCACATTTTATTGTTCAGAAAGAAAGCCAACTACCAGTCATATTTTTCTATTGGTATACTTTTTGTGGCTGCTTTTGCTTAAAAGTATTGTGCTTAATAGACACAATGTCTTTGAAAAAGAGCATGCCTTTTTTACATGTCAGTAAATCATAGATTACTTATCAATGATAAAAGGTAGCTGATGCCCATTTTAATATTTTTTTTTGAGACAGGGTCTCTCTTTGTAGTTCGGGCTGGCCCTGAGCTCACTATGTAGCCCAGGCAAGCCTTGAACTCAGCAATCCTCCTGTCTCTGCCTCCAGAGTGCAGGGATTACAGGCATGAGCCACCACGCCTGACAAATATTTTTATTAGTTAATGTTTTATTACACAATTGTTATAACAAACAGATCAAATTTATAGACACTGAAAAGTGAAAATTATTTAGTTGGAACAAAGTGTGAAATTGTTAGGTCAAATGTAGGTGAGGGACAGTTATCCTGTCTGGCTGGAACAGAGTTTCAGATTGTACTGATGTGGAGGCTTTATCTAGTGTTTATGATAATCATATTCTCTTTAAAACCATGCATGATTCTACAAAGAATGACTTTTAGCTATTTTTCAGAGATAGAATTACTGCTTCTTTTATTAACTGTATCAGTCAAGGTTTGATTAGTGAAGCAAAACTACTAGGAGTTACATGGAATAAGGAATTTATTATACTGGTTTCAGTTTAGACATGACATAATACAAAGCTATCTCATCCACTCATTGCTTCTTTTGATTTATCCAATTTCCATCTCTCCCTACATAGACTCCCAAAACACATTCAAGGAAACTACCAAATCAACATTCAAAGATATATTCAAAAGAATTTCACCAGAAGCGCTGTATTTTACCAGATAAAATCTATATTTTCTAAGCAGTACTACTGAGATATGTTTTTAAATACCATATTGTTTTTCTTAAATTCTTAAAATTTTATGACAGATTTTATTTTTCAGATTTTACTGATTAAGTTTCCATTGTAAAGTGTAAATCTATTTAAATTTGCTTTTTAATTAAATAATAATTATTGGGCCAGGGATTTAGCTCAGTGGCCCTGTGCCTGCCTTGCCAAGTGCAAGGTCCTGAGTTTGTTCCCTGGTACTGGAGGGGAGGGAGTAAATAATAATTTTATTTCACTTAGTTGTTTTATTAAAATATTTTATCTCAATCTGACTTTACTATGCTTCTTAGCAAATTCAACTATAATTTTAAATAATTTTCTACTACACTTTTTAAACTGGCAAGTAAAGCTTTGTGGTTCACATTTAACTTGAGTGTACTTCCTTCCATGGTTGCAATGAAATATGTTTTGAAAACATGCTGCTTTCTTCATCACCATTCTTTGGCCTCATGATGGAACGGAGGGAGAGATTTCATACTTCTTAATATAATCCTATTGCTGAGGTAGATCCCCAGGATGAAAAAAATTATCATTTTGTAAAACAGTTGCATTTTTAAAAACTTAAATATTTTCCTTAGATTGTCAACTCCTCAAAAAATGCAAATTGCTTATAAAAATATACATACAGCTACATGACATTAGGTCTTAAAGTTTCTTGGGGTGATGATAATGATGGCAAAAAATACTCTCAGACAGCTACAGAACAAGTAGCAAACAAATGGACTGGCATAAACATCTGTTACTACTAAAGGTGTATCATGAGTATGTAAGTCATTTAAAAACCTTTAAACAGATTCTCAATGTTATGTTTACTTCATATTAACTTTTATTTATTGGATTGAAATGAAGTCTAAAACATGTTTTGAGCTTTGAATTTAGAATGCCATATATTTTTAAGTTTCAAAAGCAGGTGCTCTGAGGAAATTATCATAAAAGTTCTTCAAAGCAAATAAAATACTTCACAGTCTTGACAAAATATTTTAAAAGACTGGCAAGCTGAACAGGTGACTACTGATGACCCTTGTAGAGATGTCTGTTCTGAGCTTTATTTTCAAAAGCATCAAAGTCATTCTGTAGCCTCCTAGTTTCTGTGACTTTCCAGCTGTATCTACGTATTCATGAAAACATTTTCTTAACTGACTTTATCGATACATTTTATAGCTACATTACGATCACATTCAACATTGAGAATTTGTACCTGTACATGAAACATCTTGATTCTCATTTTCCCCCATTTCTCCTGCCCTCCCTGTGACTCCCACCCCAAATACATAAGCTTATTTCCTTTTTTAACTAACAATTTTTTCTTTCTCTTCTTTACTTTCTCCTACCCACTCTTTCCTTTCACATGTTTTCCTCCTATTCCACATTACCTATCATATATTTTGACACTCATTTACACTTTCAAGTTTTCATAGTAAAGGTACATTATTTATACATCTGTATCCTATTTATTTTATTTATGAGTATGTCTTCAAGGTACATCCATTTGAGTATAAATGACTCAAATTTATCATTCTTTATGGCTGAGTAATACTCTTTTTAAACAGAAAAACCACATTTTAAAAATATTGCCAATAAATCTCAGTCTTTGAATTTGAGTTCTCATCAAAAGAGCAGTCATTTGCCAGGCATGGTGGCTCATGCCTGTAATCCCAGCACTCAGGAGGCAGAGGCAGGAGGATTGCTGAGTTTAAGGCTTGCCTGGGCTACTTGTCCTAGTGAGCTCAGGGCCAGCCTGAATGACAAAGCAAAACCCTGTCTCAAAGAAGAAAAAAAAAGAGCAGTTATTCTCTGCTATTTCCTAAGAGCATTACCCTTGTCTGAATCACACATACTACAATAACAGCAAAACCAGAGTGAGCTGAAACTATTGGCACATATTACAAGCAACTAAGAATCAAACTAATGTATATTTCTAAGTCAAGAGAGATCACCTCATAAGATTTAAAGATTAAAGAATTACTACTTAGGGACCCCTGATTTAAGTGTCATTGCAGTGTTTTTAGCATTGGCATATCTTCAGAATCAAGACACACTTAAGTACTGCATAACTTTAAACTGAAACTATCTGGAGGAGGGAAGATACTAAACTTGGCAACTTACTTTTCTTTTACTCATTACAATCCAAGAACATTAGCATGAGAGTCCTAAGGTAAGGAGAAGTCACTGTATGCACTCATTCTAGAGTATTTGCAAACTAGGTCTACTACAGGGCAGTAGGGTTCAGACAATATACTCTGCACACCAAGGATTCAAAGCAAGTCAAAGATTAGTAGCAGTATAGGGTACCAGGAGCAAGAATGGACCCTGAGATTTGCAAAGAAATATGTCAAAATCAAGCCAGCCTTCATCTCTGTGTACTCACATGACAGGCCAAGTGAGTCAAGTTCATACACTGATATGATTCTTCAATGTTTGTGGAGAGGAATATTGAAAACTACTTGACTGTATGAGGCTATCTATGACTACTTCTGGGAGAAACTAGAAGATCCAGGAGAGATAGCTCGAATCGCTTCTGGGTGTTCGTTATATAAATCACTTTAAATATACGGATTCCCTCTTTTACTATATGTCTAGCACTGTTTTCAAGGTGCAAGCTGTGCTCCTGGAAGACAAATTGCTCCAATTCTATGTAACATTTTTCACACATTTCACTATTATCTTGGGTTAAACCTCTTAAAGTGAAAGACTACTATTCAGAGAAGGTTAGGGCTATCCTCAAAAAATCTGATTAAGTATTTCCCCGGAAAATCATTATACAATTAGTTTTGTATGTGAATATAAATAACAAATATAGCTAAACATCTGAGTTTTCATAATAAAGAATTGAATAAAATACTATAGTATGGCTCTTTACCATGCATAATAATTTTTCATACTAATATCTATACATGGTAATATCTATATTATGCTTTTGGCACAGAAAAAAGAAAAGTCAAATTCTGATTAAACATTCAAAAACATTACCACCTCTTCCTAAATACATGAATGTGTCTTAGCCCCTCAGTAAGAGTTGCTCTTTCTGACACCTTAGGTCAAGACCTGAACTGTCCTAGTAAACATCCCTAGGAAGAAAATGACAATGAATATGCAATCTTTTCCTGATGTAAGATTGAGAGTAGAGATAGCTCTCTAGGATGAACAGGGTAGGGCATAGCTGTAAATGACAGATAAAGCATAGGTCAGAGAAAATAACCAATTTAATTGTTAAACAGAATCAGTCAATTAGTATATAAAAATTGCAAGACTGGGTAGGGGGTTGTGGTATGTATAGAGGAATGGGAAAAAAATAAAAATTAAATCACAAATTCCCAATATCGAGTGTGATCATGATGTTTATATACAGTGTACCAATAAAGATAAAAATAAACTTTAAAAAAATCACAAGACTGTTACCAGGCAGAATAAAAAAATAGACAAAGCACAGAGAAAAAGGTAGTAATAAAGCTAAGGAAATCAGGTGTAGCAAAACAAATGAAGTACATAAAGCTCCTCAGGAAAATAAAGGATGCTAGCAGAATATCTACTATGAAATAATAAGGACAGATGATATCCTGTCTCTTCGGAAGCTTACACCTAATTTAATGGGTGTCCCCTCTTTCTAAGGACACTTCTGGAGTGAGAATTACTTCCAATTCCTATAAAGCAATTAGTGGCATATAATCATACCTAAACTCTTTAGGGGCATATCTTACTCTTTGTTATATCTTCAGTCTGTAGAACGATATATATCATTGCTGGGACAAAATATCTGACATCCAGAAGTTAGAGGAGGAATGATTTATTTGAGTTCACAGTTTGTACAGGTTTCAGTCCATAGTCAGCTGGCTATAAAGCAGGAGCAGAGGAGCAACACAGAAGAGAAACAGTCCATGTCTGTCTACTTTTCCTTTTATACTCCACCCAGGCTACAAGCCTATTGGATGGTGGCATCCATACCTAAAGTGGGGCATCCCATGCCCCACATGCATAATGAAACTAAACCAATCAGTGGACCAATCCAACTATCATTGGTATCACCAATGAAAATCCATATTCACAAACCGTAGATCCAGGTGCCTCTGAAAGTTCCCCCTGCGAGCTCAGGATGATTTGGGTGAGTATCTGGACAAAAGCCATTACAAAACTTGGCACATATAAAAAACATTTTAATGAGTGTACCTTATATCGATCAGAAGTGTCTATGTCTTCAAGTATGGAAAATTATCTCTTGATCTTTATATTGCTTCACAATTTCCAAAGCAATTCCATCAACATTATCCTATTTAAACAGCAGAGCCATATGAAGTAAATAAGTAAATATTAATTATAGTTATCATTCAGTGAATCAAGTTCTTCTCAAATGTAAACCATACCTGCAGTCTAATTTCAGGAACAATGCAGAGAACATATACAAAAAAAAAAAAAAAAAAAAAAAAAACTTGCTTCAAGAGTAGGGTGTTGGGCCGGAGATTTAGCTCAGTGGTTCTGGCGCCTGTCTCGCAAGTGCAAGGTCCTGAGTTCCATCCCAGTAACCACATACAATGCTGGGCATGGTGAGTGACACCCACCAGCTATAAATACCACATACCACAGTGCCAGGCGAGGTGGCTCACGCCTGTAATCCCAGCACTCGGGAGGCAGAGACAGGAGGATTGCTGAGTTCGAGGCTTGCCTGGGCTACATAGCGAGCTCAGGGCCAGCCTGAACCACAAAAGCAAGGCCCTGCCTCAAAAAAAAAAAAAAAGAGTAGAGTGTTTACGAGAACTAGAAGAAAGAATCAACAAATGGGATCTCATCCTACTAAAAAGCTTCTGCACAGCAAAAGAAACCACTGGCACCACTAAAAGACAACCAACAACATAGGAAAAAATCTTTATTAGCTCTTTGTCTTATAAAGGGCTACTACCTACAATATATAAAGAACTTAAATTAGTCCCACCAAGTTTAAAGACCCAATTCAAAAATGGGCATCTGAAATGAATAGACACTTCTCAGAGGAAGAAGTCAAAGCAACCAAGAAGCATATGAAGAAATGTTTAACATCACTGGTCATTTGAGAGATGCAGATGAAAACAATACTGAGATTTGTTCTCCCTCCATAAAAAACTGCTGCTATAGTGAAATCAACCAACAATAAATGCTGGCGAGGCTGTGGAGAGAAAGGAACACTTCTCCACTGTTGGTGGGATTGTAAACTTGTGCAACCATTGTGGAGATCAGTGTGGAGATTCCTCAGGAAATTAGGACTAAAGGTTCCAATTTGACCCTGCTATTCCCCTGCTAGCAATACACTCAAAGGAATTTTAAAAATCACATTGGAAAGACATATGTACACCCTTGTTCATAGCAGCTCAGTTTGTGATAGTTCAATCTTGGAAACAACCCAAATGCCCGTCAACTAGAGACTGGATAAAGATATGAATTATTTTATAAAATGGTGTATTACTCTGCCATAAAGAATGACAAGATTTATTCATTTATGTGCAAAGGGATACACCTGGAGGACACACTAATAAGTGAAATAAATAGATCACAGATATGCAAATACTGTATCTGTCTTTGGTATGAGAACCTGTAGATATAAATGAGTTCTAGAATGTATGATAATTTTGGTAGAATAGGAAATATCCAAAGGGAACTTCATGTGGAAAAGTAATGAGGGGAAAGAATAAATATGATTCGGAAAGAAAATGAAAGAGTATGTATATAAGGGGTGAGGGGTTGTGGGTGGGTAGGAATGTGGGTAAAAATGAGAATTAACTTGTGTCATATACTGGTAAATTTCCCAAGGTTGTGCGTGATTGTGAGCTGTATCTAAAATGTACCAATAAAAAATTTTTTAAAAAGTAGAGTATTTAAGGGATAAATAAGTTTGCTAAATAGAATCAAGCAGAAAAAGCATTTTAAAGATGAGAATTTAATCTAACATAAAAATTAAGTGGGAACATAGTTTATCAATTGAATGTGTCTATAATTTGTAATTGCCCAAATTTAAAATATTGAAGTCAATGTGGTTGAATTTGGGATGAAGATATAACTAACTTTAAATCAGATCATAACTGTGCAGCCCTAAGCTGACATGATTAGTAACTTTACAAGAAGAGACACCAGAAAGCTTGCTCTCTCCTCTACCTTTACCCACCACCAAGTAAGAGCGCATTGAGAAGCAAGAAAGAGAATCCTCATAGAAACAGTCCCTGCTACAACTTGATCTTGAACTTGAAGCTCCTAGAAGTATGAGGAATGAATATCTGCTATTTGAGCCACTATCTCAGTCATTATTCTGGTTGCAGGAACAAATTTTTAATGTGTCCAAGTTAAAGGAGAAGAGGTTTACTTGGTTCACAATTTATAGAGTTTCAGCACATAGTCATTGGGACATGGCAAAGGAGAACCAGCTCATGGCATGGCAGTGAGAAGGAGAGAGAGAAGAAAAGAGAGAGGATATACACTCTCAGGACCACCTTCACCAGACTTCACAACACCACATGTAGCTATTCCACTGATGAGTAGCACACACCCATAATTCATCACATCCCTAAGGTTCCCCTTAGGATCACCTGAGGCTTCAGGTTACATCTAGATATGAACCCTAACAGCCACCTAGTTTCTGGTATTTTATTCTGCCAGCCATAGCAGTGTACTATACACTATGTGTTCCAGAATCATAAATCAGAGAAAAGAAAATGAATCCAAGGTACTAAAAACTTATTTATCAAAGACTGTTCAATTTCTGCTATTATACCCTTTGCTCCAACACAACGAACACAGAAGTGCATTACATATGACTTTTTAAAGAAATGAGTTGTGAGTAAAATTTTGCAGGCAATTTTGACCTCAAGTATTTTAAAAACTTCCTTTCCAATTTCAAGTTCAAAAAGAAGATACTAGCAAAAATGCTATATAAAGATTATTTTCTAAAATTTCATGACAAATTTAGATAGATCATCTAATTTTCAAAAACAACTGAAAATTTCCAGAGACACGTTTGAACAATCTATTTCAGAATTGCTTTTAACTAATCTTGCAAAGTGTTTGATGGAAATATATTCTACAGGTTCAGGAAGAGGGAAAAGGGAAGTAATGTCTCTACTCAAAACAAGAAGTTCTAATAAGCAAATCTGTTCTTCAAAAGTATAGTTCGGTCAAGGCCACACCCCTCCTTCTCCAGCCTTCTCTCTTCTGCATTGCATGGGGTAGCAGCAACATGCCTAAGCACAGAAACAGGTTTTCTTTGTCCAACACTTAGTTCTCTGGGCAAATAAAACCAATGCCCATTCACTAGGCATGTTCACCAGAGAGTTGCCTCTGTAACAGGCACAAATGGGAAGCTCCCACAAGGTGTGAATGTGAAAGCTGAGACACATACTTCCCAATGGTTCAGTTTCAAAAGACCACGCAGTGACCACTTTCTCAGAGAAGTTCTTTTTTCCAATATTTTTGTCCATAATGAAAAGGTCACAAAATGCTAGTGCTTTCCTGTCACTTAGTCAGAAGAACAACATAATCCAAGAGCATTAAACTCAACCAAATAAAACACTGACTCGGACCAAGCAATAGTTTCTGCTCACAGACCTAATAAATCACAGAATGGCCATCTGTTGATATATTTTCACCTTTCCCTTAACCTCTTCTTGTGTGAATCATCCTATTCTGTCCTCATAGCTGGACATTTCGAGGTCAGTGATCGTGTCTCAGGCATGAATTGCAACAGGCTCCTATGGAGTAAAGAAATCAATCATCCCAGCAGTAGCCTCAAGCTCAAGTTGGAGGGTTTACAGTGTTCCACCTCAGTAAGAGAGCAGCTGCTGTAGGTTCCTAGAGTGCAAATCCAAATAATCTGACATAAGGGCATAAACTGCCCTCAGCCCTGTATTACCTAATTTCCTGTTTCACAAGAAAAGCACCATACCCAATGCAACTGCTACAACACTTAGTGTCACAAGTTCTTCGTATCACTTGCTAAGTATTTTATATATGTACTTGGACTAAAATTAATAAGTGGCTATTGTCTACAAAATCTTTCACAAAAGATAAAAAAGACCAGACTTTAAAAAGTGAGACTAGGCTTTGTACGCATTTAAAAAGAATAAAATTAAAGTTCTCATAGGAAATTAATCTAGATATACTGAATTAGGGGAAACACAGTAAAGCTGAGTAACTTGTTCTGATCACTTAGGAACAGACCACATCGAAACATTAACAGCATCATGGTGACATGTGATGGTGCTTCCAAGCTCCCTCCATCGTGCTCTAAGTCACAAACACTCAACAATGAGCACAGGAAATTAAATGCAATTTATTTTAAACTATTCCTCTGTGATTCAAGTTTGCTGGGGATGGGATGTATGAATCACACAAAAATGATAATTCAGCTAGTCTATCAACTGGACAAGTGGGAAGTGTGTCTTCTCAGACAAAAAAAAATTTAAACATATATATGGTTTTCAAACTCAGGGTTGATAACAGATAATTCCATTTCCATTATATAAAGTTATGTTTCTGCAGAAAATCTTCAGAAATACTAGGATTTATTTACAAATATTTGTGTTGTTCTTATGAAACAGAGCCAAGGGGCTTCCTTGAGAATTTAGCCACTTGGGTTAATAATAGAAAAGCTAAGAATCCTTAAAACACAATTAATTCAAAAATTTTACTGTAAGTTACACACTGTTATTTGTTAATTCACTCATTCATTTAAAGTATTTGCTACTAATTTGCTACTAAAAGTATTAGTCAACAACCAGGCGTGGTGGCTCATGCCTGTAATCCCAGCACTGGAGAGGCAGAGACAGGAGGATTGCTGAGTTCCAGGCTTGCCTGGGCTACATAGTGAGCTCAGAGCCAGCCTGAACTACAAAGCGAGACCCTGTCTCAAAAAAAAAAAAAAAAAGTATTAGTCAACAAATTGTAGTGAAGATATGCTTATTACCTGATACTTTTATTTTGACTAATCAATAGTATTCCTTTACCATTTCTTCCCTACATTTGTAAAAATCTTATTTCCATATTGATGCTAAGCATCCCTTTCTGTACTTTGATATACTTATTTTTCTTCTCACATACCTAGATTCTTCACCCGAAGGTCTCTAATGCATTAGTCAAAACTCTAACACAGGGGCCAGAGAATTAGCTCAGTGGTTCCAGTGCCTGCCTTGCAAGCACAAGGCCTTGAGTTTGATCCCCGTAACCATATACAATGCTGGGTGTGGTGATTTACGCCTACTGGCAATCAATACCACATACCACAGTGCAGGGTGTGGTGGCTCATGCCTGTAATCCCAGCACTCCGGAGGCAGAGACAGGAGGATTGCTGGGTTCCAGGCTTGCCTGGGCTACATAGTGAGCTCAGGGCCAGCCTGAACTACAAAGCGAGACTTTGTCTCAAAAAAAAAAAACAAAAAACAAAAAAAAACCTCTAACAGGGTTTTCATTCTATTTTATTCTCCATAATTCTTTTCTCACATGCAAACTGATTTCTCCTTGGGGCAAATACCTTACTATCATCATTTATTGTTTACAGAAACTGGAATCTATAAGGAAAAGTATAATGCCTGTTGCATGTTAAGTATTTAATGAATAGCTATTTTTAAATGGCTGATTGTTAGGAAATAGGAATACAGTTAATTATCCAGTTGTTTTTTAATTTTGTCCATGATTGAAATAAACAGTAGAAAGGAAGTTACTGCAAAAATTCTGAACAAAACCATTATATCAGAGTAGTAGTTTACTCCTTTATTATTTTCTGTAAAAACTGCTCTAGAGGAAAATATGGCATTTTGGAAAACATCGAATAATCAATATTTTCTTATTTTCCATAGAACTTTATTCACTCATTAGAGAATTTATTCACTCATTAGAGAATTAATAACAAGTACTTGATGTGTAGTGCTCTTTATACAGAAACAACAGAAATAAATGTTAAAGAGCAGGAACATATGGGAAGTATGTGAGGAGATCATAGAATTGACAAGAGGTTGAAAGAGAACACTGAGGAGAAGAAAACAGAAGTAAAGGAGCAACACAAGAATAGGTGGAAGAAACCAAAGATCATTCTAGAGTATGAAAAGTTAGGCAGACTGCTCCATTTCTATTTCCAAACACTCCTCATTGCTGCATTTCTTGCTAATGCTTGAAAGTTCTCCAGATGTCAACTAACCTGGGTTAGGTTCTGGTGAGGAAAGGTAGGTTCTCAATGCTTTCTCTTTCCCACTTGAGAGACCATCACCATTATTATTTCACATCAAAAAGTCCAATAAAGAGAGAAAAGTAATTTCAGAAAGTAGAACCATAGTAGCATTAGGAATGGAAATTGACTTTAGCTAGACAGAAAACAGTATGAACATCCTTTACTCATATGTGTATTACATAGCATACTGTCATGATGAGCCAGAGAGGTGTCAAAAGCAGAAGAATTATAAATCCTGTTATTCTGAAAACTGATAGTCTCAGAGGAATTAGCTGCTTGAAAATCACAATGCTTCACTATACCCTGAACAAAATTTTTAAATTATTGTGTGAAATTGTTTGGAATTCCTATATTCAACCATTTTGCCTATAAAAGTGGTACTTTTGCACATTACTATCTAAAATTTAGGCTAAGCAGATAATATGCCATTAAATTATCCAATTTTGTAGGTCAATAGGTAGCTTATAAACTATTTTTAATCCCCCCACCATTTTTTACTGATTTATAATAATAAGGATAAACTAAAATGAGTATGAAATGAATGTTTGTCAGCAGTGTCCTCAATTTATCCAACCATGCATCTTTATTGTTACTATTGTAGCAGTACAATCTCAGTGGTAACAACACACTCAACACAAAATGTCTCCATGGTGTGTTTTATATGAGATATAGTTCAAATGAGTATAGAAGCTAGAAAACATAAGGCTGAGGGGCCAGCATCTGGAGAGGGGGGTGTGCTGAATCTTTCAATAGCAAATGTACAAAAAGAGGGGAAGAAACTAAACAGTCTTTAAGGAGGAACTCACTCTTATGAGGATAAAAGCACTCCTGATAATGGAATTAATACAAATGTAGTCTATTTTTATGGTATAATCAATTCTCCTTAGGTCCCAATGCAAACACTGTTGTATTTGGTCTTCATTTTCCAGCACATTTTAAGGAGACACATTCAAATCACAACATGGAAATTGACAGGGCCAATTCTTAAATTTCAGTGACTGACTTGATCAGTTTGACTCTAAATGAGTTCAAAGGATATATCTTGTACTGAGTTATGGATTATCCTTTCAACAGATGAGAGTTGGTGCAACTTCCTCATACACTCAACTTATTCTCAGAAACTTCCAAAAGAAAGGGGAGAGGGAGATGCTTTCTGAAATCTTTATATGTTTATGCATTTGACTATAAGTATTTCAAAGGACTGGATTTCTTTTTCAATAATTTAAGGAAAAATGTTGGATTCTCTAAGGCCACCCACAAGGTAGGTGACTCACTAGAAAAATCCCTAGATTCAGAAAAGCTATTAAACTCAGTTTCTGTTTATTAGCACCAAAAGGATAGCAGTTAAAAATATCTAAAGGGAAAAAGACTACGATCACAAAACACAAGTTTACAAGTGTCTCTCTCACAGCCGTTGTAATAGACACATTTAATTCTCCCACCATCAGTGTGACAACTTGTGCTCAGTGTTACCAACTAGGGAGCTTCATGTAAATCTTGGAATTATATGGAGTCATAACATAAGCACATGACATCTGTATGACCAACCCCACTTCTCAGACTCATGAACCAAGGGCTTAAACACACAAAAAATTCCCAGTTAAGCACAATATTAAAAGGGCTCATAACCCATCTCCCCAAAGCTGAACAAAGGTCAGCCTTGAAGATAAGCTTTTTTAGGTATGTGACCCTGACCTACTGAGTAAATCCTTTCTTGGTCAGAATCTGTTTCATCATTAAGAGGGAAAGCTTGTAATTTTCTACAACTAAAATTCAGTCTGATTTATAGAGTAACCATCCATTTAACACACAATGAATTTCTAAAAATCAATAAAAATGAGTCAGGAAATTTAAAAGAAAAAAGTGGCTTGCAGATTTTTGACTATAATATAAAATCTATTTCTTCCTTCTGTATATGGTAGTTTCAACTGAGCACATGGGAAAACAGTTGAGACCATATTTCCTATCCTCCCTTGTAGCTAATTGTGACTATGTGACTAAGTTCTCTTCTGTGGAATATGTATGAAAATTCTACTTTACTGTTTAAAAGGAAATTGTTTTCCCTGGATTTTGTAATTTCTTCATTTCCATGGGAATAAACAATAACCCAGCTTCAACCACCCTGTCCAGGCAACATATTATTTGGTGAATGAACACACAATGAAATGAACATAGACTCCTGAGTAGCCTTGGGGAATGCCTCTGTGTTACCAACTAGGGAGACAGGGAGACCAGAAAGACAGTCGGGTGAAAGAGAAACATCTAGTCTCTATGCCCACCACTTGCACAGTGTTCTTGTCCTCTTACATTTCCACAATACTCAACATTATTAGATCAAATTAAGAATAGAAATAAGCAAGATCCAAAAATTCTGTAATAATATATCCCAAGAAACAGTTTGAGGTCAGAGTTTCACCTGTAGATAGTAGAAAACACCTTCTTGGCTGGGCACAGTGGCTCACACCTGTAATCCCAGCACTTGGGAGGCAAAGGCAGGAGAATTGCTGAGTTCAGGCTTGCCTGAACTCACAAAAAAAAAAAAGAAAGAAAAAAAAGACATTCTTCAGGGAAGGAATGTTGAGATGAGTATATTTGGTACATGAGTATATTTGCAGATCAGGTAAAAAGGAATAACTAAACTGGAGAATTCAAGATGGTGACATTTTAACATAAATCCCTCAAAGAAAACCAGGAGAAAATCGTGACTTTAGAAAGCAAGATGTCTTCCTGCCTGTTTAGATGACTGTATCTGCAACTCTGTTGCAGAAATTGCTCTCATTTCTTAAAATATTCTTCCACCTGCTTATAACCTATAAGCAAAGTCACAACTAAATTGCATCAGTATTTTTACCTTAGGAATTCCTAGAATCTAGAGATTAATTTCATAGATACAGAGTCAAGAATACTCTTTACTTTGTTATTTTAATTTATCTCTTTTTGCTATGTATGTCAGGGAATGGATTCAGGGCCTCATATTACTCTACTACATAGCTACATCCTCATCCATGGCATCCTACTGTTTATTACTGGTCCTGCCTCACCTTGGGAACATGCAGACCTTAGAACTCCTTTTCACTTTTGTTGAGTGGTTTCACCACTTGAGTCTGAAGGAGTTATGGATTCCTCCCCAGCAATGGATATTCAGTAACACAATTTGAATTGAGATAAGTTAGTAAACCTTATTATCATTTAACAGTTATTTATTCTGTGAATGCCCTGAAATATTTTCCAGCAAAATAATATCCTCCCTGATAAACAGCAGAAGTGCCATACTGGATATGAAAACATTTATAAGTGAGAAATAAAATGAGCTTTGTCACTGTAACTCAGAGGCATTTTTCATTTTGAAAACAAATAAATTATTCGACATAGCTGTTGGATACATTTTGAAAGTATAACTAGTACCACATAAAGATTTAAAACTATGATTCTAAGACATGCTAAATTTTTTATTTCTCTTAAGTCCAGAAGTGATTTTTATTATAGAAAATATTGTTTCCCCAAAGCTTATGTATATCGGGGGTAGGGAGTTATGAGGTGGGAAGGGAATGGAAAAAAGTGAGATTAAGTCATGTCATATACTAGTACAGATTCTCAATGCTGAGTGTGATCATGATGTGTACATAAAATGTATCTATTTCACAATAAGAAAAGAAAGAAAATATTGTTTCCCAAAGTGGTAAGAAATAAAGGGTAATTTCAAAGGGTAATAATCAAAAGCTATTTTTAAAGGGAATTTTTACAAACTCACAAATTTATTATTTGAAAGTTATTTGCTAGTCCTTTCTTCTGGCCACCTATATTTTAATGGCATTTGAAAAAACCAAAACAGTGTATTTGTTTTTTATTTTATTCTGTTTCATTTTTACAGTGTACTCCTTAAGAATCAGTAATAAAGATTATATAGACCAATAAAGTTTCTATCATACCCTAAAATAATCTTAAAGTTCACTGCACTAAGTACTTACACCTCTTTTTATATTGCTTCAAAATCATAATTCTGAACCAAACTGAGCATTACTGTCAGATATTGTGTGGCCTTAAATAACCGTGGTTCTGTAGCTAAGAAACTCTTGTGGTTAGGTGGGGGTAAGAGGTAGAAGTGAAGGGAGTATCAGTTTCTTTCCACATCTATCCTCCCTTCTAGGCCAGAATTCCATAGTACACCCTACACGGTTCAGACCTACCCTTCATACATCAGTAGTCTTCTTGGAAGATAAATCCAATCCTTTTTAATAGCTAAAAACTCACCAGTGGCTGTTTTTATAATACAGATTGAGGTTCAAATTCTTGAGTTTTTTCCAGTTTATCTTTCACTAACTTTTCTACCTTTGAAAATAACCACTTCCTATAGCCTTCAGTGCTTTCATGCCTTCACACTTTTTTTTAGTTTATGAAAAAATAAAACAAAATTTCATGACCAACTAATAAGAGAATAACAATAGTTATCACACTGTGTATCAACACTTTCAAGGTGCTGCTCAGTATGAGACTTAAACCCATAGCTTCTTCTCCTTGGGAAACCCCAGCCTCATAATTTGTTCCATCTATATGTCCAGGCAAAGATCTATTTGCTTCTGAAGATTTGTTTCATATGAGCATTTTCTATTCAGAAAATGCCAGCCCCTCTCCAATCATTACTGCTTGTATTCGGACTGTATGTGATCACTTATTACTTCTGGTCTCTTCTTCTGGTAATCTGCCTTATGGTGGATCTTACCAAAATAAGAACATCTTCATACTTATTTTTATACCTATTACACCATAGTCTCTTTGAGATGAGAGATGGTATCAGACACAGAGAATCTGGCATACAACATTCAGTAGTTGTTAATTAAATCAATAAATACTTGTTATTTGGTCTAGCTACTTAGATTGACTTACTCAACTCAAGGAATAACTGTTTAGCTTTAAGAGTAGAATTCTTGACTTTTTGTCCTATTCTATGAGATCTGCATTAATGATATACTTAGTATATAAGAGAATGCTATTGAAAGAGCAGTAAGTTCACTGATTTCGAGCTAGAGATCCATAGTCTTATAAAATGACATTTGAATCCCAGTGCAACTATTACCTGGCTATGGTCTGAATATGCTCCTGAAAAATCATACATTGAAATTTAATCACTGATGTGATAGTATTAAAAGGTAAGATATTTAGGAAGTGATTAAGCCTCAAAGGGGAGCTCTCATGGCCAGGATTAACTGTCTTATGAAAGAAACTGAAGGAAGTATTACTGATCCTATTCAGCTTCCTGTCATGTAGACAGACACAGCACATAAGGCACCATTTTGGAAGCAGAGTCCAGACTGTCACCAGACACTAAGCCAGTACTTTGAGCTTGAATATCCACCCCTTCATCTATAGAGCTGCAAAAAATAAATTTCTATTGTTTGTAAATTACTTAGTTGTGGTATTTTTCACAGAAGCAGGGACAGACTAATGCAATACACTTCTTAAACTCTTAAAAAATTTGTTTCCACATCTCTTGAATAGTGATTTTAAAAGTACCATACTCATAGGGTTGCAACAAGCAGTGAATGAGAGGAGAAACAATCTTCAAGAGAGACACCATCAGTCAATTTTAGTTGTAACTACATATGACCACTACTATGAGAATGTCTTGCTTCATTTTCTGTTGCTATAATGCTCATGAGACCAAGGAATTTCTAAAGAATGAAGTTCGTTTACTTCATGGCTCCGAGAGGTAGAAAGTTCAATGGGGCTAGCACTAGCATCTGCTCAAAATTTGGACCCTTTTGCTATATCATAACCCAGCAGAGGACATCACATGGCAGGTCAAAAGAAGCTACTAACTTGAGTCTCTTTCCTTCTAATGAAGCCACTAATGCCAGCACTGTCATGATCTCATCTATTTCTATTACTCCCCAAAAGTCTGGCCTCCAAATACTATTGTTAACATCTCAATTTTGGAAATAAGTTTTTAAACATGAACTTCTGTGGGACATGTCCAAAACACAGAGGAAAGCCATGCAGTAGGTTCCAATCTGATCTACTTCTAGCCTATTCTATACTTAATTCATTATGAACATGTGACTCCATTTTTCTAGCCTCGATTGTTTTCAAATGGCATTCTCAGTGTCTAGAATACTCTGATCACAAGTTCTTAAGCAGGAGTGCAGCCATGCATGTTGTGCTATGGACAACTTGCCAAACCATTTCAGTATTCTTACTCAAAATATAGTGACTTGAGAACTGTCCTCACTGTGTCCAAGACAATGCTCTCTGAAATGAGACTGTAAGGTGAAATGGACTCCTTTCCTTTACATGCATCTATATACCTCATCATAACTTCTTCCACAAAGTCCCCCATATAAAAAATATATACACCTGGAAATTAAATGAAAATAAGTTTGGATCCTGTTTTGTCACTCATATTGAAATAAACCTCATTATAACTGATAATAGAGTTGATTATAATTATTTTAATCAAAAGATATTCAAATCAAAAATAGTTTTCCATGAGAAGTTAAGAAAAGCTAAAGAGTGATTAGAGTTTCTTATGTTATTAAAGACTATTTTGTTTTAATGAAGCAAAATTTAATGCTCTTTAACAACTGTTCACATTAATAAGAAAGCAGTTAAAGTATCAAATATAAGGTTTAAAACCTTATATTTAAACTGAATGTCTAAAGTACAAGTTAATTGGCTCAAAAATCTTAAAACTATTTCATATTCAGTAGCTCTACAAAGTATAGCTTAAAGGTGACATGTACACCATTAATACAGTTTTTTCATTCAATAATCCAACATATAAATGGAGTATATTCAGAAATTAGTCATTTCCATTTCATTTTATGTGTTTATGCCCTTATGACTGTGTTCAGTTATTTTGTGTCAAGAAATATATTTTCCTTCAAAAGACTATCAAAAAATTGTTAAAATTAGATTATTTTGGTATGAACAAGTATTTTTCCATCCTATTCCTGAATACTAAACTATATAACTTGGCAATTTCATTACAGTATATAAAAGCACTCTCTCAACTTCAGTGAATGTAGAAAGCAGCATGGGGATTGGTTCATAACAGATGTGCAACAATGGTATATTAAATTGAGCCCAAGTTTTCAAATATTTAGCTTTGGATGAAAATAACTAAATCAAATAAGAATTAACTGTCCTTGTGCTAAACTGTAAAAGCACACCTCAGGCAAATTATTCAGCTGGAAAATTCTCTTCTGTGAGCACAATTTAACTCATCTACATATTATATCAGTAGAATCACTCAGTTGTTTTTTATTCCTCATAGAAAGTTTTGAAATATCTTTTTAACTGGAAATCTACTTTTCTCAGCAAATAGTAAGAAACAGGTTATCTTTGTACCCAAGAAAGAATCCATAACATGTTGTGACAAATCAAAAAATAATGGAGGGAGGTTAAAGTAGACCTTGCAACAGCCAAAAATCTTTTCTAACTCTTTCTATATTTTGGTATTTCCCATATATAAAGCCAATTTCGTGCATCTTCAGGCTCCTTATACCTAAGATATAAACATGTGATAGTGCCGGAGCTTTAGCTCAGTGGTTCCAGCGCCTGCCTCGCAAGCGCAAGGCCCTGAGTTTGATCCCAGTAACCATATACAATGCTGGGTGTGGTGACTCACGCTCACCAGCAATCAGTACCACATACCACAGTGCCAGACGCGGTAGCTCACACCTGTAATCCCAGCACTCAGGAGGCAGAGACAGGAGGATTGCTGAGTTCCAGGCTTACCTGGGCTACACAGTGAGCTCAGGGCCAGCCTGAACTACAAAGCGAGATGCTGTCTCAAAAAAAAAAAAAAAAGTGACATAAATTTGCCAGTGAAGTGCACCACAGGATACACATTTGCAATGGAGCAGTAACAGACAAAACTGGAAAGGGATCTTCTGGCAAGTGACCTCACAAAGGCATTTTGTTCTCCGGAGCACGAGTAATAGTCTGGTCTTGATTGCTCCCCACAGTGAGCAGCAGTGGCAGTGCTGTCTTCATTACAGAAGCTCCAGGTGTGGCTGGAAGTCACTGGCACTAGGCTCCAGGGCTCCTCTGCTGTCCCCCAGTCACCGTAAGTTCAGTAAGCTGTGTTAGTAAACTCCTTTCCTAACTTACACTGACCAAATTCGATTCTGTCTTCTAACTCTCAGTAGAAGTAGCAGATCCTAGATGTCAGAAAGCTATTTTGTTTAGTTCTGGTACTACCACCTGTGAGCTATGTACTTGGGGTAGTAAAATATCATCTCTGAGTTGTTTTCTCCCCCATAAATTAGTAGTGAGAAAAAATTCTAGACATATCAAAGATTTACACACTTTGAAGAAGTCAAAACTTCTAAGTCTAAACAAAAACACATCAATAAATCCCCTAAATTATAGAAAATATAAAACATTTCATTGAAGTAACAAAATGTGTGAAATACATATGCAGACTAAAAGCTAAATTTTTTAATTTAAAAAAGGATTTTTTATGAGAAAAAATATACTATAAGCAAATATCCATCTCTTTTCACCAATAAAAAGTTTTTAAAGGCCAATAAATTCAGGGAACAATACTTAAATATAAAGCAATGGAAATCAAATCAAGAATACATTTTCTACCCATAAGATATATAAAATGTTGCAGTTGGATAGTGATAAATTTATGTAATGCTACACTTTGAAACCATTAGAAAAAATGACATTGGTTTGGAGTAAATATAAGAAATGTAGGAGATTAATATTAGGGTGCCGAAAAGAAGACCCTTGTCTACAGTTTTGTTCTCTGGTGAGCTTCTTAAAGGAGGGCATATGTGTATCACACTCGTTGGTGGAAGATTACATTTTGAGTTTTCAATGAAGATACCTTGCATCCCACTCATTGATATGTGACCTTGCTATGAGACATGAACAGCTTAACACTACTTGAATTGAGTCCAAAATCCTGAGTGACTTGCTGGTGACCAAAAGAAGTTATTGCACACAGATTTGTAAATACTGTATCTTTTCTCTGGTATGAGAACCTGTAGATGTAAATGAGTTCTAGAATGTATGATAGATTTTGTGAAATAGGAAATATTCAAAAGAAATGTGGTAGGGGAAAGTAGTGAGGGGAAAAAATAAATATGATTTGGAAAGAAAAAGAAATAACATGTACATAGGGTGTGGGGAGTTGTGGGTGGGTAGGGATATGGGTAAAAATGAGAATTAACTTGTGTCATATACTGGTACAAATTCCCCACCGTTGAGTGGGATTGTGAGCTGTATATAAAATGTACCAATAAAGAATTCAATTTTCTTTAAAAAGAAGGCATTGCAATGCCACAATGGAATGACTGAGTTCTTTGGCTTAGTCAGGAAAGATCATTAAACTTCCATCTGTTCAGCTGAAATTCTTACCCTTCAATGCTCCTTCTCATGATTCTCTGCCACTCAGCAGTACACATCAACCCCATTCCAGCCCCTGAGTTCAGCAAATAGGTGTCAAAAGCTCAATGACACTCAGAGGCTCTGTGCAGCTGGCACAGCCCCTGCTTTCAGGGGCTCTGTGTGATCACAGATCAGGGGGCACAGATCTGACTGGAGAGTACTCCAGATTTCAGACTTTCACCTGTCCAATATCCCCAGATGAATGTCAGGTGTTATGGAAATAAGCTATAATCACTGAAACTTGTCCAGATTTCTGATACACAGAACTGTTGAACAAGATAAAATAGTAATTGCTTTAAACCACAGAATTTTAGAGTGGTTTCACAGATAGTAAGAGTTAACTAGAACATATTTCCATTTATGTGTAACCACATTCTACTTTCCATTTATTTGGGCTGCATGTCACTATGGGATATCCAAATCGATCCTCAACTCCAGGAGTAAAATATATGATAATGTATCATCCGATTAGCAATGTTATTGTCCTAGACACAGAGACTAGTTCGAAGAGGGCTCATGATCTAAACCAGACTATATTACTCTGAGTGAACATTAGAATTTTTATTGGAAATATTTTTAGAAGTTTTTCTTGACTGAACAATTTGGAGCCCTTGCAGTTGTTTGTTTTTATAACCATGAGAAAAGTCAATTCAAAAATTAGTCTAAGTGAAAGGAAACAAGAGTTGAGAATCCCAACAATTTAGACTTGGGGCTCTGATGATATCATAAACTTTTGGATTAAATATTTGCTTTCTGTTATACTTGACATTTTTCTGGCTATCTCAGTTATACAAAATGTCAAGTTATCTTTATTATTTAAACAAGTTTGAGTTGAGCTTTCTGTTGATTGCAAACATAAAGACCCCAAAACATCCAGTCTTCCTAAACACAACCCTAAACATTTTCTGGAAAAATTCACTCTAGCGGCTACCCCATGTAAAATAGAAAGAGGGAAGATTTCTCATTTTATATCCTTTTATACTACATATAACATCTACCAAGACTCATCAATTTACACTCTATCTTATTGACAGTAGTCAACAGGGTGGAGAAATGGGCCATTACCTCAGTTGTAATCTTCATATTTCTATATAATATTCAGCAATTCTGATACAATTCTTAAGTCAATCCTTAAATATGGAACTGATTGAGTAGCCATTATGGTAAGTAATTTAGTATTTGTTATCTCTTTAACTCTTTAAAAAATTCCACAACTCACATTATATAACATAAAAGTGAAAGTGAATGCTGTTAAGGATTTACCAAAAGTGATAAAACCAGAGTCAGTATAATTAGTATTTGAATCAAGGTCTGCCTAATACCAAAGTCCATGCTGATAACTGCACCACTATTAACAACTCAAATAATTGTCTAACATATTTAATCTTTCTATCTAAAGACAAAGTTGAACCCTCCCTTTATGATGAATAAGAAAATAATTATTTCTCTGCTAAATTTCCACTACAAAGTTTTGCTCATTCTATTCTGCTGACTCATCTAATCCCCATCTAGACACTAGTCTTTGAAACATTTGGAGACAGATATTATACCAATCACAGGGGTTCCCACTCCTTGCATCTTCACCTTGTGTATATTCATAAGCAAGTGCACACGTGCGCACACACACACACACATACAAACACAACCTGTCCTAAACATTTCTTCTCCAAAGTCTTTAAACCCTATCAAATCAATTTCAGCAAATATTACTCAAAACATATTTTTTTTCATTTCCTCATCATCAAGATGCTATTGTCCTGTATCTTGTTATACTCTTAAATTTAAAGTTCATAAAGTGTAAGTGAATTGCCCAAAGACATAAAACTAGCAGTTTGGTTGAAGAAAAGAAACCTCACTACTATATATGTGGGGTCAATATCAAAATTCCTTACCAGTCACAAACAAGAATTTACAGAGATATCTGTATCTGTATACATTTATTCACACTCAAAGGGATGGGTAGACTAACAGATAAAGAAAGTAGGTAGAGGTAGACAGAGAAAAAGAGAGAGAGAGAGAGAGAGAGAGAGAGAGACAATTCTGATTGCCTACAATAAATTATTAGCAGCTTTTGTAAGACGTCAACTATGGAAGACTAACTTGAGTATTTCACTCTTGAGACTAAAACCTCAGAGAAATTACCAATGTGTTCAAAAGTAAAAGGAATGAGGTAGGGGAAAGTAAAGAAGGACAAGAAAAACTCTGATAGAAAAAAAAAGAAACAGAACTTATGTATACTGGTGGTTGTTGGGAGGGCAGGGGAATTGGAAAAATGATAATCAAGGTGTATCATAGACAGATACAAATCTCAATGTTGAATGTGATCATAATGTATATAATTAAAGTGTACCAATTACTAATATGATAGAACAAATAACAAATGAGATGTTCTCAGTGTTATGACTGACATTTCAGATAAGCAGTGTATCCAAATCAATCAGTATTTTCTCATGAGTTAGAAAAAAATTACTGTCTAAGGGACATATGCCTACTTTGGGATATGTATTTCTTTTCCAGGAAGAACAACATAAGTACCTTTAGCAGAACTTTGAACACTTGTAGAAGAAATAATTAGCATTTCACAAGAAATTTTATCATGTTCATCACCAGTCAATGTAAAAATGAAAAATTACACAAATGTCAAATAAAGAGACAACATAAGTTCATATTCAGTATCTTCTGGTTCAGTACCAAAAACAGGAATTCTGCATACTGAAGAGAGTGATTATAAAGCAGCATCCACTATAGCTCTCATTACCACCTAAAACATGGAAAATGAGGTGCCCCAACAGGCATTCCCTCATTTGCATCCCTTTCTCCCCAGAACAACACAGACTCCTTATATCTCTATAAAAACATGTTATATACAAGAATCTTATCATTGGTATACAACCATTCATATGATCCCTAAATTAAGTCTCCTGCTTAACAGTAGTAATAGCTACAATTTGTGTTATCCTTAACAAATGTGATAGAGAAACTTAGCCAATGAACAGTCCAGGTGACCCCAGTAAATTTTATTCACTTCTTTCCATAGCTCTCTCTCATTTACTACCATTGATTTGGGTCATTCCACAACCTCCTCCATAATATGCTGCCTTTCAGACTTTTTTTCTTTTAAATACAATTCTATTTGGTGACTTTTGTCTTTCAACCTCTCTTAATTATCTTTGCACTGGTCTTTACTTCCTAATATAGCCCCAAATCACTTTCTTTCCATTTTTTCCTTGATTGTATTTGAGGCTCCACTGTCTAGAAAAACATATTATTATTATTATTATTATTATTATTATTATTATATGCCAATCTTGGTGTGTTGGATATATTTTTAGAAAGCTTTAACACAGTTTATTATCATGTGCCCTAAAGAGTAATGTTCCTATTCTAATTGAACTACAGGAATTTTATTTTCTCATCATTTAAAATATGACTACTTAAACTGAAATGTTCTGTGACTCAGTATAAAAACTGTGTTTCTTCTTCTTTTGAAGATCATCCAAAGCATACTTATTTTTATGCAAGTACTTAAAAGAATTGTGTTTCATGAAAACATGTTCCTGTAGTTGTCAGTCATTAATAGCTTCCTCTTCTAAAGCACTACAAGTTTTGCACATTATCCTTGAGTTACAACACAGCTTAGAAAACCTCAGACCATATGGGGAACTGACTTGGACACAATGACTAATTTACTTCATCTCATTCTGACTTACCACATGTCATTGTTTGCATCAAGGTTCATAAATCTTGCTTCCTTTTGGAAAAAAAAATGATTCTTGTATAGGATTCAGATGACTGATTTAACATGAGTTTGTAAACAATATAGTATGAATAGTTTTGCTGTGTAAATTTTCTTTTGCTAGTAATAAACTACTGCAAATGGATTTTCATATTTGAGCTATAAATTCCAGCAACTTATTATTGTGTAAATTAAGACCAAGTTATAGTGAAACAATGATCAAAACTATACTATTAAAACGTGTATCTCTCAGATCCTATTGCATGTTTTGTGTTTAAATTCAAGAGAAATGTTATCCCACCTTTAATGTCAACATTACAAAAATTTCATTTTAACATATCTTTAGATAACATGCCTAATAATAAGTAAAATACAATCAAGAGGTAAAGCAAAACTAAAGAAGGGAAAGAAAAAATCTGATGGTAAAAAAAGAAAAACAGAAACAAAGCTTATGTATATAAGGGAAGTGGGAAGTTATAGGGAGGGCAGAGGAGTGAGAAAAAAATGAGAATGTAGCAACATCACTTATAGGTACAAATACTCAATGATGAGTGTGATCATCATGTATACTTAAAATGTACCAATAAACAGTAAAGGGAAAAAATAAAACACAACAAATTGACAGATATTAACAGTGATCTCTAAGACACATACATATAACATCAAGTTATTGTCTAAGCATTCTATTCAGACTAAACCATTAATTTTGTTACCTGAACAGTCATTATTCCAAGCTTAAACTATGTTACATGTCTTTTATGTTTAACATCAATTATTACTATTTATTATTTACTAAAATGCTTTCACTATTTGAAAGCAAATGAGTTACAATTGTTCAACCTATAATTTTTTTTAAGTAGCATGGTGCATAAGTCAGACACATTCAGTAGCAATTCTACTTTGAATTATGCCTACTGGTCCTCCCCCAAGCTAGATGTCCTACCCGCCCTACCATGCTTATGATGCTCGGGCACACAATCAGCCACCTTAACGCAAGAAGAAATGACCAACACTGCAGTAAACTACACAGCAAACCATGATATTTGGCAGGTTATATGTATAAAATGCATTTATAACTTCTAATATTCTGGATTCAATGGGACATAACTCCATTGTGAGTATAAAAGCATCTGTACTATATACAAATGAATAGCATGAATTAGATTGAGTTTTCCAATTTGAAGAACATAGAACTGGTGTCATATATAGGTGATTCTGTGTTGGATACAGAAATTTTTTTTTAATTCTAACTCCACTAAAATAGGGCACAGGATTTTTAAAAAGAGGTTTAGTGTAGATGTAAACATATGTGACAGTACTAGACAGATGTTTAAATGTTACCCTGCTTCCTTGAGCAGATGCAATACATAATTCACTGTTCTATTTCAGTAAACATGCAACATCACAATGAAAAAAGCAGACACATTTGACAAGAGCCCCTAAATTTTATGAATTAGTTTTTTGAAAATGAAACACTTCAAAGGATTTTGGCATAGTGTATCATTGCACCTGGTGTAAATTCATTGTATTTATTTTCAAAATTGATTAAATCAAATCAAGCTTCAATCAGATAAAATGAACTGATAAAAAGTTGTTTCTAAATCTTTGAAGTGGTTTGAGCTTTTTTTTCTGCTTAAGGCAAATCTGTCTTGTAGCATGTTAATGTAAATTTTTGTAGTGAATGTCACATCTCCATCTGCTCCAACAATCTGTTAAAATGCATAATTCTTTTTTTAGGGAATTAGTTCATAATCTTTTTGGAACACTGATATTAGTACCTTCATTAACAATAAACTATATCTTGAAGAAATCTACACTTCATCATTATCTAACTCCTTGTCCTGGCAGAATTTGTCAGTGACATCCCCAAAAGCTTATGCATGCGTCTTCTCTATTTCTAGGAATAGCTTTTATCAGCTTTTGATAGCATTCTCTATCCTGTGTGCATCCAACCATATCAGGCAGCAAACTCTACATTCAGAAATCACCAGGAAAGCTAGAAGTTATTCACATATTCACTTTGGAAAAGAGAAAAAGTCAAAGGAGAAAATGGAGCTTTCAATCACAGTAAGGGAAAACTTAAAGTATCCTTAGGGCTTAGTCTCCTGAGGTACCAGAATTTGTCTGATGGAAAGAGCCCATCTGTATTCCATAGAGGAAGCCTGAACAAGTTGCTTAATACTCAAAGCCTGACTCGGTAACTACATCAAAGAGCAAATGAAATAATTTCCTTGAAAATAACTCACAAATCATTTTTGAGATATGAGTTTTTGAAGGTGAAAAAAACCACACTTCTCTCATTCTCATAAACATTAGAGAATACAATCTGCAGTTACTTTCACATTAGTATAGCTTAATCTGTTTGTATTTTTAAAGCCTAATTAAATTTGGCAAAGTGAACAAAACATAGTAGCTAGAATCTTATAGATTAAACTGACACTTTTAAAATTAGTTCAACTGCCTTATTTAAAGAACCCTAAAAAATTATCAGAGCCCAATATGGTGGCACATGCCTGTAATCCCACAACTCCAGGGTAAAGGGGGCTGCAGCAGGAAGATCACAAGTTGAAGCCTAGCCTGGGCAACTTAGCAAGATCTGTTTTACAAAGCTAAGGGGGAAGTGGCTTAATGTGAAGGCCTTGGGTTCAATCCCCAGTACTACAGTTAATGATGATGATGATGATGATGATGATGATGATGATGACAGCAACAATGATGATGATAATAGAGTATCAAAATTAAACAACCTGATACTGATCTGAATGCACACTATAACTTTATTCAAGTTTTTTGGGTGTTGTGATACCATTTGTATCAATAATTATTTAAAACGAGGCTAAAAAGTACTATGATAATATTTTATGAAGGTCAGAATGTTTTTATTTTTAGCAAAAGAACACTTCACTACACACATATAAGTATTTATTGTGACAACATGTTAGGAGCTTTTTATGAAAAGAGAAAACTAAATAACAATACACTCTGTCCTACAACAGAAAAGAAAACAAATAAAAGAATGAAGCATGAGCACAGGCAAACACCACCATAGATATGAAAACCTCATGAAGTTTACAAGAAGAAAAATGACCCAATCAATTACTTGGATGTATTGTCAGTAAATTCTCTGAACACATTTCTTACCAATTTACTTTAAGGTCTTCTGTCTCCTGTATAGTAGGCCCAACTAGTCTTTAATTCACTTTTTTAATTGATTTTATTGGTACATTTTATATAAACATTATGATCACATTCAAAATTGAGGGTTTGGTTGGGCGTGGTGGCTCACGCCTGTAATCCCAGCACTCAGGAGGCAGAGACAGGAGGATTGCTCAGTTCGAGGCTTGCCTGGGCTATATAGTGAGCTCAGGGCCAGCCTGAACTACAAAGCAAGACCCTGTCTCAAAAAAAAAAAAAAAAATTGAGGGTTTGTACCAGTACATGACACATCTTGATTCTCATTTTATTCCCTTTTAAATTATTATGACTATTAATTATTTTCAGAAGAGATTCTCCATACCAGTTCACACTTCTCATCCCTGGTAAAAATCACCACTTATTAATTGCAGTTTCTGGCAACCACTGGTTTATTATTATGTTTTCTCTATTCTAGGAAGTATATAAAAAAGAACAAAATGAATCCCTCTATCCTGGAGTTTGCCCATACTTCCATTCATTTTCTTGGTCCCCGTCCACATCCACATCCACATAAAGTCCTTAATATGAAGAAATTTAAAAAACAATAGATTGTGCAAAAAAACTATGAATGCTTTACAGCAACAATGGGACAAAACATTTGAGGTCTTTCCTTTTACAAAACAGCAAAGTATAATAATGAAAGAAACTGGTCAAAGATGCTCTTCTGTTAGAAAAGTTTTGACTACTTTGATTAATGACAATAGTAACTTCCAAGTTTCCAATGCCCTCCAGCATTTGCAGGAGCAGTGCTATGAGCAGAGCACAACTTAAGTAAAAACAGTCAAGAAACCTGATAGTTTCAAAGCTAGAGTGAAAGATGAGGGATTTGTTCGTCTTAGGGCAATTAAACATGTAGGTCTGTTTTTCCACGGTGACTTAATGAACCAACACTAGCATTCCCTAGTTTATACACACATCTGTTCATTCTTTGCTACATGTCAATAAAACCTTTAACTTGCTTCTCTAATTAGGCTTATTCCACACTGACTTTTACAGATCAAAAATAAATTAAAAAGTACTAACATCTATTTTATTCTCTCATTTCTATTGAAACATGTCTTAGTCATTATCCCATTCCTGGGACAAAATACCTAACACCAAAACTTAAAGAAGGAGTGGTTTATTTGGCTCATAGTTTCAGTTCTTGGTCAGCTGACTCCAAGATAGAAACAGATGGCAGAAGAAAGATCCTTAGCCCATGTCATACAGGAAAGTGTGGACAGAAGGGAGAAGAAGCTGAAGAGAAAGACAAAATCACCCAGGTCATATTCCCAGTAACAAACCATAGCCAGGTCTCATTGCTTCACAGCAATTCAGCTTCTAATTCATCAACAGATCAGTGCAGTGATGAGAACTTCATCCTCCCCAATCCAGTCATCTTCCATACACACGAGAAACTAGAGACCTTGTAGATCTAAATCATAACAATAGAAGTTTTAGAGATGCTGTAGTACTGAGCCTTGAAAATACACATTTGAGGAATGTGCTTACTGAGGACATTTTAAAGTATATTTCCCACAAATGTGTATTGTACTTTATTAATACAAGAGCTAACATGTGACATAAATATTGAAGATTCAAAAGAATATATTTTAGAATAAAAATTACAATCATTACACATAAGCAACATACATATGACTTTATATGTATTATGAAAACATGACAGACCAGAACTGCTAAGAACTCATATGTCAATGAGCAGAAGAGTCACTCTGAGAGACATGCTACACAACAGCATGTATTAAATGCACATTCATGACAGAAAAAAAACCTTTCTGGAAAGGCATTATAAATCCTAGCCTAGAGCGCTGTTTTCAGAAAGAGTCATACCTTTTGAACTTTACCTTAAAAAAGCTTTTTCAGTTCTGTACCCTAAAACACACCAAACAATAAAACCTCAATTCATTTGTAAAAACCAAAAGAAAACATATTTGAGCTCAGAGAAGACATGACTCATAATCTCCTAGCTATTTTGTATTGTATATTTCTATCTAAACTCTTTGAGTAACAAAAATTACTCCACCCATTCAAATCTTATTTTTACCTACTTTTTTTTTTTTTTTTGAGACAGGGTCTTGCTTTTTAGGTCAGGCTGGCTCTGAGCTCACTATGGAGCCCAGGCAAGCCTCGAACTGAGCAATCCTCCTGTCTCTGCCTCCCAAGTGCTGGGACTACAGGCTTGAGCCACCACGCCCGGCTCAAATCTTATTTTTAAAATGATCATCATGACCTTCACTTAAATGAGTACAAATTCCATTTTTTAAAATTCTCTGATGACTCAAAAATTCAAAGCAAATAGTAAAATCAAAATCACAAAAACTAAGACTTTTAATTAAGTCTGACTGAATACCAAAGTGAATAATGACTGATAGACAGATACATAAATAGATGATAGATACACAGACATAGATGATAGATATAGAAATGGAGATATATAGATATAGATATCACATCATATCTATCTTGCCTCCATGTCCAGAATCTCTCCAAGGGATAACTTTAGTTAAGGTCAGAAAAAATTTGAAAGATGTTGCCTGACTACAGGAAGCCTGGCTATTTAGTTTCTTAAAATGTCAGTCGAGGCAACTAACTTCATAGGATGTGATTCTCACTGCATAAGTGCGGAAGAAAACAACTTCAACATAACAAGAGCCAAATTCATTTTAAACAGGCTGTGTTTACAAGGTTAAAACAGCCACCTCAGGCTTTGTGCAAACTAACACTTCCTAACTGAGGACATTCTCCCTACATATGACTTAAACAAAAAAAAAAATCTTTGAATCACATATATACAACTTTATAGAATCAAAAATGATTCAAGGACATCTAAATTGATAGAGGGATGCTTTTTCATCAGAATTATACAGCAGTGACCCAAATTATTCTGGATGGCCTTTGGGTATGATTGTTATTAGCAAAGTAGACTATGTGTATAATAAAAAAAAGTGCTAATGTGTTTCTTATGAAACTTTTCAATTTCAAAATGCTCAATATCCCTAATTAACAGAAGAGAAAAATACTATTCAACATAAGCTAAAATTTACATTAGCTAGATGGGCAGATAGAGACAGATATGTAGAATTGTTGCTTCATCAGAAGATAAATGCAAAAAACCTAATTTAGATAGTAAAAAAGATATACAGACAGGTATGCAACATTAATGAATTGAATCTTCTTAAATATTTAAGAACATCAGTAAACATGACAAGATATTTTAGTTCTATCCTCTATGTTCCCACAGGTCCTGACAGAGCTAGAAGATTTTGTCTACTTTTCATTTGCTATTAATTCAAATAAAAAGGTGTTCAGCTTCTGCTAGGGGGAAAATAAAAAATCGGAAATATTGGTTGACAAAGAATAAATGGAATTATATCATTAACAAAAATTAAGGAATATAATCTGAATAATAAATGAGAAAATAGTGAGATTCACCAAATAAAGCTCTGTAAATCACAGAATTGATTCTAGAAAATAATGCTTAAAAACAACAATGGTCAATACCAAGGAACAGTCTAACTGGCAAAGCCACAATCATCCTATTCCAATTGTTCTATCCATAGCTGTAACCTGTATAAATTTCAGTCCCTCTAATCCCCAACATCTGCACCCTCAGTATCCAGATAGGTGATCCAACTATCAGTGTCAGAGAGTACTTCCCTCTACCTACAGGCAGCATTCCCATTTTGGCTGCCTATGGCAAGCTTCACTTGATTCTGATATACTTATACCACATGACCAGTTCCTAAAATGCCAGAAACACTGTTAGACCCAAAAGTGCAGAGTTCTGAAAATTCAGACAAGTCTCCACACATATACCAGAAGCAGCTCAACTCAAAAAGTTCAAACTCTATAAGTTGGACTACAGAGGGCATTTCTACCTTTGCATGTATTTCAGTGCAAATTGAACCAAAAATTCTTTAAATTCTCAATGCATCAGATGTTAATTTAGAACCTTTCTGGATCAGAGACTAATCAACGATGCTATAAATAAGCACCAAATGCTTAGTTTCAATGCAGCACTATAAAAATGCTTCATAACACCAAGTCTCTCCCTTGAAAGATGTAAGAAAACAATTACAATGAGGACATTAAATACTTAGCACAGGTCAGTTTACTGAGCTAAAGGATGAACCCAAACAAGCCTTACCAAATTTGGGAGCGGCACGGACTCGACTACCAGGCACCATCCGTTTCTGGCGGACTGAGGGCTGCCCACCAGCCCACTGTATCCCAGAGTGGCACAGACTCAGGTACAGGGCGCCATTCATTCCCAGTGGCGGTGGAGGACTGAAGCCTGCCCACCGGCCCACTGTACGCCGGAGCTGTGCAGTTACGAGTCAGGTATTGACCCTGGGCACCATCCCGACCACGGAGGGTTGAGGGCCTCCGCCCAGCCCCAACCCAACCCAGGAGCTACTTTGTGAGGACCCAGATCCTAGAGGAGATGGAGCCATCTCCTGCATCCCTCCACAGAAGGCACACTCCTAGAGCCGCACTGAGAGACCAGAACTGAGAACTCTCAAGGGTCATTACAGATTTAAGGAGGACCCCCAGGAAAGTGCCACATCCAAAGGGCCCCAGATAATAGAAAGAGACCTGCAACAAACATTGTCCTGTCATCAGGCAAAGAAGAGCATAAATAACAACAAAAGAGTAGAAATGAGAAAATACACAAAAAAAACAGACACAAAGATCACCACCACGGGAAAATTCAGACAAAAAGGAAATAGGGCAAACAAACTCAAACACCAGGACTCTTGGAGATGGTAACTAAAGCGGATCTAGTAAAATGGAAATCAGAACTCATTTCTCAGATCAAAACAGGGATGCTGTCCACAGTGAAAGAAATCATTAAAGAAGAGATCAGCAAGATGATAGAATCAAAGATAGTAGAAGCAATGGAACCTTTTAAACAGCTTCAAGCAGAGCTCCAGGGAATGATGAAGGAGAAAGAAAGCTTGTGCAGTAGGATGAATGAAGCAGAGAACCGAATCTCAGATATAGAAGACAGCATAGCAGCCAATAAGCTGGAAAGGTATAATTATGAAAAAGAGCAAGGGACCATGAGAATCAATTCAACAGCTTCTAGATGACTCAAAGAAAAATAACATAAGACTGATTGGAGTCACTGAGGAAGCAAAAGACAGTGTAAAAGACATAAAAAAGCTATTGTCAGAGATAACAACGGAAAACTGCACAGGAAAAGAAATAGACATACAGATAAATGAGGCCATTGAACTCCACAGCACTGTGACTTAAAAAATCTACACCTAGACATATAATTATCAAGGTTCCAGATGTACAACAAAAGAATGAAATACTGAAAGCAGTGAGATAAAAGAAGAAAATCGCCTACAAAGGGAAGCCCATTAGGATCACAGCAGATGTTTCAACACAAACACTCAATGCAAGGAAAGCATGGAGAGAAGTATTTCAAGCATTGCAGGAAAACAACCTCCAACCTAGACTGTTGTATCCTGCAAAACTATCTTTAAGAATAGACGGGGAAATAAGATACTTCCATGATAAAGAACACCTGAAAAACGTCACAAATATGAAAGCTGCACTCCAAAACATCCTAAAGAACATCTTGGAAAAAAACAGAAAATTCCATACCCACAGACCCAGGAGAGTGAATTCATTGGGGCAAACAAGAAACTAAATAGAAAAGGGGAAAAGCCAGGAAGAAAAGAACCAAGAGCAGGGAAACATGGCAGCTCTGAATATGTCCATATCAGTCATAACCATTAATGTCAATGGACTCAATGGGCCAATTAGAAGGCACAGACTAGCAAATTGGATCAAGAAGCAAGATCCTACAATCTGCTGCATACAGGAAACACACCTAATACAGAAGGAAACCCATAGACTGAAAATACAAGGTTGGAAAACAATACTCCATGCCACATGAAAGTGCAAAAAAGCAGGAGTGGCAATCTTGTTTGCAGATAAAATAGATTTCAAACCCAAACTGATTAAAAGAGATAAAGAAGGTCACTATATTCTCGTACAGGGAACTATCCAAGAGAAAGAAATAACACTCATAAATATTTATGCACCGAACTCTAACGCACCCAACTATATAAAACAAACATTACTGGACTGAAAAGCCAGTTTCACCCAACTATATAAAACAAACATTACTGGACTGAAAAGCCAGTTATCCATGAATACAATAGTAGTAAGGGATTTTAATACTCCATTGTCACAAATTGACAGATCAACTGGACAAAGAATCAATAAGGATATACTTGAGCTAAATCAAACTTTTGAGCAAATGGACTTATTAGTTGCCTACAGAATTTTTCACCCTTCAAAGCGAGAATATACCTTCTTCTCAGCTGCTCATGGATCATTCTCCAAAATAGATCACATTCTAGTCCATAGACCGAGCTTAAGTAGATGCAAAGGAATCGAAGTTATCCCTGCATACTATCAGACCATAGTGCCTTGAAACTGGAGCTGAAGAGCAGAAGAAATTCCAAGATTCTCACAAACACATGGAAATTGAACAACACTGTTAACCAACCAATGGGTGACAAAAGAAATTAAAGAAGAAATTAAACAGTTTCTACAACTAAGCAACAACTCCAGCACAACATACAGGAATTAATGGGACACAATGAAAGCAGTTCTGTGAGGGAAATTCACAGCACTGAATGCCTACACTCAGAAAATAGAGCAAATTGAAATAAACAATCTAATAATGAAATTCAGACAATTAGAAAATAGAAGCAAAATAAACCCAAAGCACATACTAGAGAGGAAATTATAAGGATCAGAGCAGAAATTAATGCAATGGAGACAAAAGAGAACAATACAAAGAAACAATGAATCAAAGAGTTGGTTCTTTGAAAGGATAAATAAGATTGACAGACCCTTAGCCAACCTTATCTAACAAAGCAAGGAAAAGGCTCAAATCCATGCTATAAGGAATGAAAATGGGGAACTCAGCACAGACCCAGAGGAAGTCCAAAGGATCATAAACACGTACTTTGAAAATCTATACTCCAAGAAGATCAAAAATCTAGAAGAAATAGATAGATTCCTAGACACATACGAACTTCCAAAGCTGAATGAAGAGGATATAAAAGTGTTAAACAACCCAATATCAATCTGGGAAATTGAAAATGTAATAAAAACCCTACCAACAAAGAAAAGCCCTGGTCCTGATGGCTTCACTGCTGAATTCTACAAAACTTTTAAAGAAAAGGTAATACCAGTACTTCTCAATCTCTTTAATGAAATTGAAAGGGAAGCAGTACTCCCCAAATCATTCCTTGAAGCAACCATCACCTTGATTCCAAAGGCAGGGAAAGATCCCACCAAAGAAGAAAACTACAGGCCAATCTCTCTAATGAACATTGACGCAAAATCCTCA